>BQNB010068914.1:0-33679 GCA_026074375.1 Tanacetum coccineum
TCTCCCTTCCATTTACTCAATTAAAATCGACACAACGATTATAAATAGTAAGTATTTAAGAAAAATTTTAGGAAATTTCATCTTTCGTACTGTATTAAATTTTCAAGCTAAATAACTATTTATTGCTAAAACATTGAAAATTTTATCAATTTTTAGCAAAACTCTAAGTATATAATCCTTTCAAAATTCGACATAACCTACACATCTTTATGACTTTTCCAAGGTACTAAACCTTTATCCAAAACAATTTTCACAAATCCGACGTTTTTTCGACAAACACAATATCAATACCATTGACATGATTTATTAAATTGTGGCAAAATAACCTCTTCACAATTGATAAGTCCAACAAAAGTCCTCCTCTTAGTCCAACAAAAGTCCTCCTCTTAGTCCAACACAACTTTCTTTAGTTCATTTACAAGTACACAAACTTATTTATTTGATATTGGGTCATATGGTCCATCATGGTCCAAAATACTTAGCCCGATAGCGAAACTTATTCCATACTTCTTTTTATATACCCCAAAATACAAATCAAACACAATGAGCCCTAAGCCCATTAAGTCGAATCAATACAAGCTATAAGCTTTATACTATTATCTCTACTATTTATAAGCGTAACCACAACAATAAGCATAACCTTCAAAATCACGTCGAAATATATATATATATAATATATATACTTAATATAGTATATTTAGATATTATATTTATATTATATATATTATATATATATATAAGCTCAAATAAGCTGAAATCAAAATAAGCTAAAACCGAATAAGCCAAAATCCATTAAGCTATAAGCTTAATATACGCCAAATTCAATAAGCGTAAATAAGCCAAAGTCAATTGGGCCGAGCCCAAATTGACACCCAAACCGAAACCAAACAGACCCACGTTGGGCAGAAACCAACCAAACGGACCCTTGTTGGGCCGTGGCCAACCAAACGCACCCTAGTTGGGCTCAAAACAAACCGGACTTGATGGGCTAGTCCAACAAAACAACCCATACCAAAATCATTTAAGCCCAAATAAGCTATATCCTAGCTTATTGAATAAGCAAAACTTCCAAATAAGCTCTTATAAGCATTTTTATAAAATGAAAAATTACCACAACAACCATTTTATTTAAACTCAAAAACCTTTTCTTCCTTTTCTTTTTAAGCCGACGCATAAACACCCCTTTTTTCATTTTTGATTTCAAGTTTTGATCTTTTTGGCCATCAACTTGTACAACTAGCGTCTAGACATCACCATAATCATGAAAGTACAACTTAAATTCAAAGTTTTAAAAAATGTTACTTGTTTGATGAGCTTTGTTCGATCGATGTAGGTCTAAAGTCTTGGATCTGATTAGCCTTTTGTAAGCCAATAGCTAACTTGAATAAATCCAAATCAACTATAGGAGAGACAATGACTATGAATACTATGTGTTAATGCAGAATCTTAACACAAGTACTAAGAAGAACGATTGTAAACTTTACTTCATATATTGCTATTGATTTCTATAAGGTTTGGATACCTAAACACTATGCCGTAGGGTTCCTTTTATACACTAAGGAAACCCTAAAAGGCTTTACAAAATATGTGAAAGGATAATGCATATCCTTTCCTAAGATATCTCCTAAGATATCTCTAAGATAACTATTATAACTATTCTGTTACATAAACAGGACTTACTAGACCTAGGACTTGAGTTATAACTATGAGTACCGCCAGAAATTAACTTTGTACTGGCAGACTTAACTATGTTACAGACTTAACTCTATAACTACCAGACTTAAGTTTGTACAATAATTCCTAACAATCTTCCCCTAACTTGAACTTCACTTGTGATCTTCAAGCTTCTTTGAGTGTCTTCATTATAAGCTTCTTGAGGATTTTGTATGCATTATCTTTGGAATTATTCTTGAACTTCCACATGATGATTTTCCTGGATAAACAGGTTCTTCACTTCTATCAGCAACTCTTGAAATCATCACTAAGGATATTTGCAGCATCAAATCTTTTCAGCAACACTTGAATAAGCAGCAACATTGACTATATGTACATCAAATCATAAAGTTTATAGGCTATTCTCCTCACTTTCCAGGTGTAATTAACTCCTGTGAGAGGTGAATCATGGAAAATTAATAGATTTAATGTCTCTGTACAGTTAGCCTTAACTTGGAATGTAGTAGACCTTTTGCCACAGAAAGGTGCATCGTCAATGGTTGATTGAAAACACCATTTAAACTTCTGTAGTGAAACATTGGTGAGTATTTCAGTTGATAACCATATGGTTTTTGGCAAACCATGACAGCCTTGAAGGGATTTGATATGCCTTTTCCTGTAGTGTTTGTAGTCTAGCAACTCCTTTAGAATTAGAAAATCGTGTATTCCATGGGGGATGATTACCATACACTCTTTATACTTGAAACTTGTGAGTTGATTGTACCATCTACTTTTTGGTATAAGTGTCAACCAATTCTATATATGGGTTTCATTTTGTCTTTACACATATAGCCATCAATCTCATTGACTTGTTATGGTTTTTCCACAGCCTTTACCATAATCATAACTTGTAGGCTTGCCAAATATTTTAATTAATTGATGTTGGTGATGGTATATTTACTAATATGGTTTGGGAATATTGTTTTGACCTGATTGGAGGGGTGTTGGAGTGTCGTGTGACGGGGGAGGAGGTCTCTGCTGGAAGTTGGGGATGTTTGTATGGGTGGGCGGTGATCCAGTTGTGGGGGGGTGGATGAGCCATGAAATTTAACGAGTGAGCGGAAATGGTGTGGGATCATGAGGAGGTTCATGGTGGGGATATGAGTTCTGTATTAAGAAAGAAGGGGCGTTATATGAGTGTGGAGAGTGATGGGGATTATGGGGTGTTATTGAAGATTGGATGAGGGATGTGAGTGTTGAGGATGGGGAGTGATGTGGGTAGGGGGGTGGGGGGTAATGGGGGGTGAATATCGTTTTTTCATTATTTATCTTTATTCAAATCATCTCCAAGACTTTTTTGTGTTTTTTATCTTTTTATAAACCTTGCTATCACAGATATACCTCTTAATTAGCTGATAAAGGATATTTTCTTTCTGCTTAACATTATAATATCAGCTGAGTCTAGGTTCAAACAAGTGCACTATGCAGTGGGTGCGGGTGGGTGTTGGGGTGGGTGTAGGTTTCATAGTATCTCTAACTTAGTATCTTTTGTTGACCTGGTAAGCTCCAAACTAAATCAGTACTAAGAGGCGCATCAAACAATGTCTTTAAGTTTTCCCAAAACACCCTCTTATAATCATCTGTTGGACCTTCTGTACCAAACCTCTTCATCACAATCCTGTATAATTCTATAAGATCTTCTCTTGATATTTCTTTAAGCATGGCTCCCAAGCTCATATAAACCTTATCTGTACCATTTTCCCTTACTATTTGATATACACCTTTCGTGCCTTGCTTGATGATCTTATAGCTTGTTATACTAGGGGATTTAACAGCTACAGGAACAGGATTAATTATAACATTTGTACCTAAAGAAGAATCATCTTCTTTACTAGCTTCATCTTTTTCAGCTTCATCCTTAGCAGTGTGTAACCCTTTCCTTGCTATTTGTTTCCTTCTTTTTCCCATTTTCTTTACAGGCTCTTTTTCCTTTTCTTCTATAGATTGTGGGTTCCTTTATCATCAATCTTTTGACTTTTAGTAGTTTTTGTCTAAAAACTCTTCACCAAATCTTTACACACTCATCCCTTTCGTAGCTTTAAGACCCATAGGAACAAGAAAGTATCAACTTGCTAAAACAGTTATCAAAATTCTTCTTTAATCTCTCAAACTTCAAATCTTCTTCAACTGAGAAGCTTCACATGTTTCCTTGATTCCTTCAGATAATTTGACATGTAATTTCCTCAACTATGATGAGTCATATGATTACTTCTTTTTGCTTTTTCCACTTTCTTATGTAAAGTATTTCTTTCTTTGATTTACCAAGCCACCATTCTCTCTTGAAAAGTCTTCTTCAGACATATATTTTGCTACACAAACCTTTTTTCTAACTTTGCATTTTGCCTCAAGCTTAGCTCTATAGCATCCCAATCTTATTAGAATAATGTTGATCTTCAACTAAACTTGAGCTTTTATTTGCTTTTGTTGCTTAGTTGACTCTCTCTATTCTTCTGCCAACTTTTAGCAATGGAGCATCCAAATGAACTTGTTGGACAGTTTTCTTCTTTTCCTCTAATTTTGCAATCTTATGGCTTCTGCAGATAGCATTCTTTCTGCTGACATTTGTTTCTTTAGTTGCTTTTAGGTGCTTGTGTGTCTCTTCTAACATCATTGGTGTCTTTCTTTCCTTTAGCTCTATCAGGAACTAACATGTCACTACCAGTACTAACATCCTAGCACCAGTATTAATCTAAGCCACCACGTATAACTTCTTCAAAGCCATGGTACTATGTATATCAACGTTCTTTTCTTGAACTCTTCCCACCCATTTTCCTTTGTATCTTTTAATCCTTATCAATAATTTTTGACCTCTAAGAAGCAATCTTTGATAGAGTTTCTTGCTAGCTTCATAAGGTTGTAGGGCTGATTTCTGCTTCTGAGCCTATCTTGAAGGTTAGTAAGGAGTAACAACGTCAACTTAGAGGTTATCATCAATGTTCCTTATATATACTCTCATGATCCTATAGTTCTTCATCCTCTGATGTAGTCAGTACCACATTTCTTCTTTTGAGAATATTTTTCCAATTTTATTGACCATTCTTTTACCAACATCACAAATGGCTTTCCCCTATGGTATGCTTAGTCTTATTGAGCTCTGTCTCTTAACTATTAACCTGCGTTGAATTAAAGTGGGAACCATATGGTAGGAGGTCTTCCATGTCAGATCTATGCCTTTGGCACATGGAGGGGTGAGAACGGATCTGATGATTGTTGGCGCTTCAGGTTCCTGTCTTGGTGAGAGTGGTTGGTTTTCAGTTGATAGTTGTTCAAAGGTGTGCTCATATTGGGTTCAGGTGAAGATGTTCAACTGGGTAGAGGGTGTGAAAAAATTGTAAAGCCATGAAGTTCAGTCTCAGTTTCTAATTCTTGATCAGGGTGGGGTTCAGTTATAGGTTGAGAGGTAGAGGGTACCGATGCATTTGGTGGGGGTTGTGATTTAACAGGCTCTTCTTGTGGTTCACCTTGGTTTTCATCATGTCCTGCAATCATGTTAGCTAACAATGGTCTATTTCAACTTAAGGAAACCATGATTCATGTTAACTAAAAATCTTTTTAGTCAATTGATAAGCTAAATAAAGATTTTGTATATTAGCAGGGTTTAGCTTCCAAAATCATTGATAAAAATCTAGGATACATTAGAAACTTTTTCTGACTTGTTACATTGGCTAAACATTTACATCAAAAATCATTTTAGAAAAATTATAAGTTCTTCCAGTAGATAGACAGATTAGCGCAGTAGCAAGTTTGCTACCGAACTGATCCCATCCCCCACTTTTAGAACTTATACAATGTAAAATTTGATGGACCATAAATCTCCAATTAGGGGTAAAATGTTTTTTCCAAAACGTAAAAGTATTATCTATTGGATACGCCAAATTAGCCATCCCCTCAAAAATTTCAGCATTAGCGAACTCAGTGATACCATTTTCATCTGCGAGTTTAAGTTTATTTCTAACAGATGATTCAGAAATTGTGTATTCATGGGTATCAATTGTGGCTTTTAATTCTTGTTCCCCATTATCAAGTGTTATGACAGTGACAGTCTGCCAAAACTGTTTGATTACTAAAACATAGATAGTAGGATTATGTTCCAAGGCATACCTGATGTGGGTGCCTTTAAGAAAATCAACTATCTGCTCAAAACCTGCACTTCCTTTAGGTTTCTTAAGAAATCCCACCTGATTATGCTTAGGTACGAAAGCCATTGTAGTAGAACGGTTGTGATTCTTGGTGATTATCAACTGGGTTTGACGCGTTTTGGTAACTTAGTACTGATTGGAACTGCTAATTGACTTTATATGTGAAAAAATAATGAATTTCAATTCTCTCGACAAAATATGCGCTTTTTAATGAAGGAAAAAAACTATTGTAGGTGAAGGGAAAACAGTAACAAATATCCAATTTTGTATCATTAATCCGCTTTGTAAATTTCCCACTGCAATTTGCATTAACGGTTATATTTAGAGAAAGTCAAAATTGTGAGACCCAAATAGTACTGCACGACTAGTTAACAGTAATTAATATTGGAATTACCAGACTTTTAAGTCTGGTCAACAGTATTATCAATTGATTGTCGAATCTAACAATATAGCTTACCACTGGATTACACATTGGCCTACCAGATCTAAATCTGGTCAAAACCAGTATTAATAATTTGTTGTCAGTTCTATACAATAAGTTACAGGATTAACTAGATAAAACTACCAGAATTAAAATTGACAATACCAGAATGTGAACTTTTGCGTGCAACTTCAGTTCAACTTTAATAAATGCTCATGCAATCCAAGAATAACCTGAAAATGTTAAGCCACAAAACACAAAATATACTACAAAATGACTGTGAAAAACACTTATTCTACTAAGGTCTCATGACTACTAGATTTAAGATAATCTATTCATAATTAAGTTACTATCTGTATGATAAATTTACAAACTATAACTTTAATCCCCTTTTCCCCTTTTTAAAAAAAATAATGTAGCTATGGATTTATCATACCAATAATAACCACTAAGAGATGAATAACCTTTGGTCAATCAAAAAGCTTTTTGGTCAATAAGTCAGCTACATTAAAGTCTGTGTGAATTTTCTCTACCCTAATGAGCTTCTTTTCATAAGAATCGCTTATAAAGTGGTGTCTGGTCTCTATGTGCTTTGTCTTGGAGTGATACACAGGATTCTTCACAATGCATATTGTTCTTTCATTATCAATGTGGATTTTGGTTAGTTTGTTATTCCAAAAAATTGAAAAACCATAGACCACATTTGATTCTGAATCCACAAACACTTGTCCATAGCCATCTTGATACAGCAGATACATATTAAGGCTTCTAGTTATAGAGGTAGTCATGATGTTTGTTTCTTGCATTGCCAAGAAAATTAATTGCTCTAAGAAATTGACAACCACCAGTTGTGGGGATTCCTGTTCAAGATTGGCCCAGCATAGTCCATGTCTGAGAAAGTTTCCAGGTAAAAGATGATTCTCTAGGATGCCATAAGCCCAAATTTGGGTTGCCCTTAAGGTACTTATAAGATTCTCTTCACAGCATTTAGAGTGTGAAGTCTTGGGAGTGACCTTGGAAAACGAGAACAAGAACATATTGCGAACTTTATATCAGGC
The DNA here is from genome assembly GCA_026074375.1 of Tanacetum coccineum. Lineage (NCBI taxonomy): Eukaryota > Viridiplantae > Streptophyta > Magnoliopsida > Asterales > Asteraceae > Tanacetum > Tanacetum coccineum. The sequence goes on from BQNB010068914.1 coordinate 7,332, forward strand.
CTAGAGGCAGTTCCAAACTACATGAGAGACCTATCATGGATCTGTATACGTGTAATCCACAAAAAAAAAAAAAAACAAAAAAACAATCCATAGCATCCTCATCTTTTGTCAATGCTATCTGGTCTCCATAGGGGTTATTGAGTTTTCACATCAGCAAGGTTCAACTTTTTCAGGCATGTACTGCCAACATACTTGTCCTTGAGGAAATGAAAATTCATCTGGTCTTTTGTCTGACATGCAATCCAAGGAAGAAGGATGACCTCACCATAGAAAATCATTTGAAATTATTTCATTTCATCATAGGCCTCATAATTCGTCACACCAAGACTTTCTAGTTAGGGCCTACAAGATGATATCATCTACATACACTTGAACCAGCATGATATCCTTCTTGTCTTTCTTAATAAATAAAGTCTTGTCAATGGTACCCTTTCTGTATCCATGCTCCTCTAGAAATGTTGATAGAGTAGCATACCAATCTTTAGGGGCTTGATGAAGTCCATATAAAGTTTTGACAACCTTATAAACTTTCTTAGGATGATTCAGTGAATCAACAAAACCAGGAGGTTTGAGAAAACATATACGCCTCTTATCTATAGTAGACATACAAAAATGCACTTTTGAAATTCCATTTGGTATACAGATGACCCCAAAAAGTGAGGCAAAGGCTTAAATATAACTGATTGTCTTCTATTCTTGCCACAGAAGCAAAAACACTCATCATATTCAATTCCCTCCTCGTCTGTGACTTGGAGCCACTCATCTTGCTCTTATTCTACTAACAAACTAACTCTCCTCTCGTCCCGTTTGTTTTTGTATAACATTGTTGTTCCAATCACCTTTGGCATCTATGGGTAGATTTTTACTAGAATCCATACCTGTTGCTGCCTAAACTGTAATAACTCCTCTTGCTAGCTTCAACCAACTGTCATCTTTAAGAGCTTCAGAGGTCCTTTTTAGGTTCCTCCTGAGATAAGAAGCAGCAAACAAGCATGCTGTTGATCTTTGTGTTGTTCCTTTTTTGCTTTTGGAACATAACTTATATGTGCATGTGCTCCAGAAGTTTGCTTCACTCTGCTTCTAGTTTGCACAGATGACTTAGGATCACCAAGTATTTGGCTTTGTGGGTGAATATTGTGAATCCTAAGAGTAGGAATGGGACTAACAGCTACTTCTGTTGGTAAGTTGTTGAAATCATGGACCATACCCTCTTCATCATAAGAAGCTTCATCAAAAAATCCCATTCTGAGGCTTGTTAAAGATTGTGACGCTCTATGCATTATTCTGATACATCTTGATCAGCAGGTGAGTATTAGCTTGGTTTTCTACCAGAATTAACTGTTGTTAGTACTGGTAGCTTTGTCAGTAGTTGCTTACTTAAATGCTTTTTAGCAAAGTTGATCCAAGTCTCTTCTAAAGCTAGAATTTCAGGAGTATTTCTGAAATGCCAGTAGGAAAAGCCTTCCTTCTCTTGTGTTTTGAGGTTTGAAGAGTTCTCGTCAAAACCTTCTCTTACTTTGAATTAGTAGATGACTTCCTTGTTACTTTAGTCCAACTTTTGCTTGCGAGAATGGCTTGATTGCTGTAGCACAACAATAAGGCTCCTACATCCCTCATCTGCTTCTTCATAAGCATTTGCTTTAGGAGGATTATAGCGTACCTGCACTGGTTAGTTACCTTTGAAGTTAGTACCTGCATGTAAGTTGAAATGATTGTTAAAGACACAGAAGTTATAATTCATAAATCAGTGAGATATCAATATCAAACATTCCATCTACTACCTACTCCTTTCATATTTGGTTTTTCTTCAAGAAAATTTTACAGCAGATTACTTCTACCTTATTTGGTTACTAAAATTTTACCCTAAAAAGGCTTTGCTATTTACTGAGTAACCAAACGAAGAAACCCTCATCACACTTTTCCTTCAAACTTGCCAAGCCAAACAAAACTAGAGTTCTAAAATGGTAACATGGAACCCAAAAGGTCTTATGTAGCTAATAATTGGTTTGTGGCCAAACAAAAGCTCATACGGAGTTTTGTTTTGAGGTTTAGTCACTCTTACCCTATTAAAGATATAGCAAGCAGTACTAACTGCTTCTGCCTAAAAAGTAGTTGGTAAAAGTGAGTCTACTAGCATAGTTCTAGCAGCCTTAATTAGGGTCCTATTCATTCTTTCAGCAACTCGGTTTTCTATTGTGGAGTTCTGCATTGCTTATAACTCTTGTTTTATTCCTTGTCCCTACAGTTATCAAGCATATCCCTCATTCTTAATTTCGGTTTGTGCCAATTTTTTTTTTAAAATACAAAATTCGTTCTAATGATTTATACCCTGTGATTAAGCTGGTTTTCAATTTGTCTAATGAAGTTCTGAAGGATGCCACTAGTTTCATCCTTTGTAGCCAAGAAGAATACCCAACTAAATCTGGTACAATCATCAGTAATTACAAGGCAATAACTTGCATGATTAATACTCTTTACAGAAGTTAGGCCAAAAAAAAAGATCCATATGCATGTGTGTAATGGCTCCATTATATTCTTTCTATTTAGCCTTGCTAAGAGGGCCTGTGTTGTTTACCTTTTTGGTAGGCAACAAATGTATGGTCAATTTTGAAAACTTGGAAGGTACGACTCTTAAAAGGTTTCCCTTTCAGTTGTTTAAGTTTTTAAAATTGATATGAGCATAAACCTCCTGTGCCATAATTTAGATTCATCAGATGTGGCTTTTGCAATCAAACAAGCATAATCTTTTGTGAGAGAAGGTGTCTTCATATCAAAACTGTACATATTGTGTTGCCTAGGGACTTTTAGAAGTATATGATTTTCATCAGGCATCTTAAAGTCAGGAGACACAATAAGACATTTAGTTTCAGTAAAAAGAACCTTGTGCTGCTTATCACATATTTGTGATATTGAGAAAAGATTAAAATGCCCAAGTTCTTTTACAAAAGACACACTATTAAAATATAAATTACCAACTCTTATCCTACCTTTACAAGTAATATAGCCTTTGCTACCTCCAAAGGTAACAGATCCCCCTTTGTATTCTTCAAAATCATCCAGGTAATCCTTGTTACCAGTCATGTGCCCTGAGTATCTACTATCAAATATACCTCTGTCCTTCATGTTCTTGAGTGGATGATCCTGCACATGAAAAAGAGAAATTAGTTTCTCTTAAGGACCCAGGCCTTTTCAGGCTTGGGTCTGCCTTGTGGACTTTTAGCATTCACAGTTCTAATAAAAGTTGGTCCACTATCAGAATTAGAGTTTGGTCTAGAGTTACTCCAATTATAACCTGCTGAGGTCTTAACAGCAGTGCCCCAATTTCCCTTTACAGCATTGAAATAAGACATTTTTACTGTATTTCTATCAATGGGTCTTCTCACAGGTGAATAAGATTTAGAAAAACGCCTTCTTTGATTAAATTGATTAACCTGTGGTCTTTTAGGACTAAAGCTGTTTGAGGTCCTGGTAGGTACTGGCTGTCTAGATCTAATAGTATTAACATTAGAACTAACAGTATTAACTTTAAGCCTAACACAATTACATTTGTATACTACCAGTATTATATTAGGCCTAACTGAATTATATGTTTGGCCTACCAGGCATTCAGTTGTATGGTTAGTCAGGAACAATTGATGAACATGATTAACCTGTTTGCCATTAGTCCATACTGGTTTGCACCCTGTTACCAGTATTTAAAAATCCTTTGTTTCTTAAAACTTAGCTCTCTTGCATATTTTCTTGTTTCATAATAGTCAAAATCTTTGATAAAATGGACTAGGCTCTGCTCAAACAAAACACTTATTCTTAACTAAAGAGTAGCCTTCTCCTAATTCTCTTTTTCATACATTTTATTCCAATTCTTTCCTTTAACTTCCGGTGTCCCTTGATTTTTCATTTGTTGCCTAGGAGTTTTTACGTGTGTTGCATAACTAACTTCTTTTGATTCAGACATAACTTTTTCATTAGTTTTACTGGACTTAGACATAGGACATCTCATTTGTTACCAATTATACTTTTGTTTCGACTCAGAAGAAGTGCTCACAAGGAGTATTTCCATAAGATCCTTTACTGTCATGTGAATTGACAGGTAGAATTCTCAGTAGATTTGTCATCTGAGTCACTTTTCAGGCTTTTGAGGTCCCTTTTTACCTTAAACATACAAAGAATCATCAATTTCCTCTTATGGTTTAGGAGTGTAGTCTCCAGTTAAGGATGTGGGAACTCATTTGAAAACTAGTTAGTCTTGTAGTTCTATGGACAAGGTTTATTAATATTTTCTTCTGCTGTACACTTGAACAGATCGATTTCATTTCTTCCTCAAAGATTTAAAACCTTATTGTTTGATTTTATTTCATACCCTAAGCTACTGTTACTAGTCGAACTCATACCAGACACTAAAAATTATTCAATTTATTTCTTAAAGGTTTTTAGAAGAATCCTTCCATGGAATCTATGTTTTCTTTAATTGTTTCCTTTTCTTTTATAGCTTTCTCATTCCTATTTCTATATCTTTTAAGTTTTCATCTTATGCATATTATTCTTCATTTGCTTCGAAATGTAAGCTATTCATTTAGAGATAATTGATGCTTTTTGAAAGTAACAATTTGAGCTCTCTAATTTCTTAACAGCTAGAGTTTATGCAAGTATTTTTGCTTCTTGTTCTCCTACCCCCCCCAACGATTAATTTGTTCATCAACATAGTGTTTTATGCTTATTATATGACTCAATGCAAAGTTTTAGAAAATCATATGATACCTCATTATTTGAGCTGATTGCCATGAGTGCATGATTTGTCTCTTCTTCCTCTACTGTATGTTCTCCCCAAATGACAACACCATCATCCATAGTCAGCAGACAGTTCTGATTCTGCACTTTCTTTCCAGCTCCTTGATCTTGATAAAAGGAGTCTATTTTCTTTCCATCATTTATCCCCTTGGATAAGCATTCTCTAGCAAAATGACCAGTGTTGTGACATTTGAAACATTCAAGCTTCTTTTTTGTCAAAACCAACAGGTTTATTTCCATCAATCTCGGCTCTTCTTACCAAGTCTTCTTATAAACCTTCTTCATTTCTATAGTATCATTGTGATCTGCCAGTTTATGTTCATCTCTTCATTGTCACATCATCAAATCTGTTTAGGTCTTATGAAGTAAGTCCAAATCTTCAGATTATTGGCAAAGGACCGTGAATAAATTAACTTCATCAGCAAAACCAGCAGGAACTTCTCTTTCTTGAATATTGTTTGAAGAAGTAGGTGTATAAGTACTGTAGGCACTAGAATGACCAGACTTAACATTGTTAGTGCATTTTTTCGTCTTATTATCGGGCTAACGGGGTAGTTACAACATCTTGTCATTCAATATGTCCAAAGGCTTTTACCTCAACACTTAATCTTCCTTAAAATTCACCCATCCATTTCCTCAATCAAAATCGACACAACGGTTATAACTAGTAAATATTTAAGAAAAGTTTTAGAGAAATTTCATCGTTCGTATTGTATTAAATTTTCAAGTTAAATAACTATTAATTGATAAAATATTGAGAAATTTTATCTCTTTTAGCAAAACTCTAAGTATATAATTCTTTTAAAAATTCGGCATGACCCGTACGTCTTTATGTATTAAACCTTAATCCAAAACAATTTTCACAAATCCGACGTTTTTCCGACAAACACAATATCAATACCTTCGATAATTTCAACAAAAATCTTACTCTTAGTCCAACACAACTTTCTTTATTTCATTTATAAAAGTCCACAAACTCATTTATTCATTATTGGGTCATATGGTCCATCATGGTCCAAAATACTTAGCCCGATAGCGAAACTTATTTCATACTTCTTGTCATAATTCTTCAAAATACAATTCAACCCTAATGGGCCTTAAGACCATTGAGTTACATCAAATATAAGTCAAAATCTCGTAACCCGGGCTCATTAAGCCGGAACAATAAGTTATAAGCTCACAATATAAATAATTCCAAAACTAATTACGCCATAAGCTTCAAAATAAGCCACATATATATAAGCTCAAATAAGCCGAAATCAAAATAAGCTATCACCGAATAAGCCATCCATTAAGCCATAAGCTTAATATAATCCAAATCCAATAAGCGAAATCAATAAGCCAAAGTCAATTGGGCCGAGCCCATAATGGCACCCAAACCGAAACCAAATGGACCCTTGTTGGGCCGAAACCAACCAAACGGACCCTTGTTAGGTCGTGACCAACCGAACGCACCCTAGATGGGCTCAAAACAAACCAGACGCACCCTTGATGGGCCAGTATCAAACCAAACGCACCCTAGTCGGGCCGGACCCAAACCAACCGCACTCTCGTTGGGCCGGACGAGCCCAACACACCCTTATTCAAATCAAATAAGCTACTTCTAGATTATTAAATAAGCGTAGCCTCAAAATAAGCCCTTATAAGCACTTTTACAAAAATAAAAAATTACCACAACAACCATTTTATTTAAACTCAAAAACCTTTTCTTCCTTTTCTTTTTAAGCTGACGCATAAACACCCCTTTTTTCATTTTTGATTTCAAGTTTCGATCTTTTTGGCGATCAACTTGTACAACTAGCGTCTAGACATCACCATAATCACAAAAGTACAACTTAAATTCAAAGTTTTATAAAAACTTACTTGTTTGATGAGCTTGGTTCGATCGAGACGCGCGTGAAAGACTAAAACCTTGTTTCTACAACCTGAAACTATTAGTTATCAACCCAATAATAAAATCTTAACCCGTGTTCTTGGCAAAATCTTCAAAAATTTTGTTTTTCTTCTCCCTTGTGGTTTGGCCGGATATAGAGACAAAAAGAGAGAGTTTTTTGTGTTTTGATTTTCAAAATGATGCATGTATGTGAAAATGAGATAAGGTGGTGGAATATGGGTACTAAAGGGGACATGCTAGCTTAAAAATAGCCATCTTGTCTCTCCTTGTTCTTTTCTAACCGAAAATGGATCCTAAGAGGGTCCCGGGTCTTCCTTTTTGTATCGGGATCACTTAAAAGCTTAATTTTCATCTATTTAAGACGTCACCCAAACTTAGTTATCATTTTCATTGCGTTCAAAATCATTTTTCCATAAACCTGGATTATTCATACGACACTTATCACCTTAAATAGCTACAAAAATCCATTATGAGCCGTTATCGACTGGCTCCGGACCGAAAACATGAATTTTTGACAAAACTCAACCGAACCTTGCTCATTCATTTAAAAACACTTCAAATCACAAAATATAGCTTGGAAACTTATATCCACCAAATAATTCAACTTTTTACGACTGTTACAGTCTTTTACCAAAATTCACGAAAACAACTATTTTTCTGATAACTTTTAAATCTCACACTCACGATTTACAATTTAAATCGACGTTATTTTAATATTATGAATTTATTAAATAAATAAAGCTATTAACACATTACCAACCTCATAAATCTCTACACTTAAATAAACTGCCGTGCCGATACGCGCTGCATGACGATTTTTCGCTAAACGCGGGAAAACTTCCCGGAAAACACTGGAAACCTCAAAACCACTTTAAAATAGGAAAAAGAATCATAAATGATTCATTTACGAACTCCACACTTCATCAAATTCCCGATTAAACCGAAACCGCTTATACGTAAAATAGACAACAGAAGTCAACTTTTCAGCTTTCATCGAGAAAACTGACAAAATCGAAAGACTCCAACATACAAAACTATAATAATTTATAATACTTAGCCCTAAAAAATATTGCCGGTTATCACAGTCTCACCCCCTTAAAGGAATTTCGCCTTGAAATTCAATCTCAAATCATCAACTCACGTCATTAACAGGAAATTCCATTCATCAAAGGATCACATCAATCACTAAGGTTTAGTCTTTTCAAACGAGGTTTTTTACGATCCCCCTAAAGACTAAGTCTTTCCACAGTCCAGTCCTATACTTTCTCACGGTCAATTCATATATGTTCGCAACACTACGATAGTCTCTTAAATTATCTCTTAAATTCACAATTTCTCAAACTTAGATTTCACTGCCTCAGTTGGGTGTCAAGATATGATCCCGTCCTTAACGTGACGACAAATCTATCAGAATTGGCATTGCCAAATCTTTCTAATTATTCAACCAACAAGACTAACCCCACGGGGTATAGGTCCTACAAAATACGACTCATACTCTACTATACCAATACTTATACGCTCAAAAATCCCCAAGCAAACCTTGCTTGGTCAACCATCTCGGCTCTACCCATCCTAGGAAGGCCGTTCCAAAATCTATACCACATAATCACACGCTTTAAACTATTCCAAATCAATCCTACTCAACAGGTGTCTTAATTCTCACCGCACTCAGGTAGGTCAAATTACCTCTCAAAAACTCGCACAGTCAATGTGATGATCATTGTTTCCAAACCGATTCACAATAACTCTTTCCCAATACTTTCTGGACCATCCACGGTCTAGACCTTCCTATAATATCTCCTAACAGGAGATGGTTAAAATCGGTCAGCCGAATACAATTTCAAGCTCTACAGTATACATCTAAATACCAATCGAACGCCACCACTAATAAAAAGGTATGGGTATCCACTCTACCACGAGCAACCAAACGCAACACACTCACATACGGGCAAAACTGCGCTCTCAAACTAACACGAAACAACACAAAACACTGCTATTCATGAAGATCGAACAAAATTTCCCTCACTAATACGAAACGGTTTAAATACAAATCACCTAATAACTAGAATGATCCGCCATAACCACCATTACAAAAAGAAACTCTCCTAATCATAATCGTCACTAACCGATGCTACCCGGGTTAGTGATATATATATATATATATATATATATATATATATATATATATATATATATATATATATATATATATATATATATATATATACACACACACAACTACTAACTCAAACCTCATATACCCTATGCACCTCCTATGGGCTCATACCCTCTCCTTATACCGTCAACAACCTCAACCCACTCTAATCATGCACGTCTGTCCTCAGCAAGCTGTAACCGTAAATTCCGGTTCTCTCCCTGCACATCACTGATGGCATGCCATCCACTGTGCTTATTCTCTGGGCATTGCTTCTCTCTGGGCATCTGTCTGACCTGGCCAAGCCTCAAGGGCTAACAATGGCCTTCATATCATTCCGAATGTCACTACGACCCTCTACTGCTCGTACTCCAAACTCCTAAACCGGTACCTCTATGAGAAAATCTCCTCCCTAACTGCCCCCGACCTAGTGAATAACTCTCCTATGTCCCTACCGTACCTCTCAAATAGAGCAGGCGATAACTCCTCCAATCGTACTGCATGATCACTAATTAATCCCCCCTGCATCTGAACTTGAGCTCCCAGCTCAGTCAGAAATCCCCCAGTCTCAACTACAGCGGGTGTAGCTACAGGAGATGGTACAGTCAAAGGTATCATAGGTGATGGATCATCAGATGGTGATGGAGAAATGGGAAGTGAACCAGATGTCCACTCGGGTAAAGGTGGTGTCTGTACAGGTGGTGCTGGTGGTGGGTAATCAGGAATATCAATATAAATCATACCGTCCTCTAGGTCTATCCATGTGGTAAGTGTGGGCTGTCTAAATGCTGACATCCTCTCAGGTCTTTTGGACTCTGGTGCCGATCCAGAATCCTGTCCGACCTCAAACGTAGTGTATACATCACCTTCCTCTAATGCTAACTCACGGCGCCTCAACGCTCTATACCCAAGTCCTAAAGGCGCGCTCACAGTCGTCCCTACAACTGGAGATGCCTTTCTACCTTCTTCTCACTAGGCGTCCTTACAACTGGCGATGCTGCTGCTGACCCCAGGTACAACCTCCTCCTCCTTATCATAAACAAGTCAATCACTCTCTACCTATGACCCTTGTTGTCTTTACACGACTCTCACATCTACAACCATATCCCTCATCAATCCATTCTGAGGCCCTTCGACCCCCGCTGTAGTAAGACCTCATCCTCCGTAGAGGATCTATCATCCTTCTGCTAGTTAGGACCATCGTCCTTTGATTCCTCCTCACTATGGGCAAATCCATTCTCTCCTCTATCTCATCATCCTCCCTCATAATCATCCCTCCTCACTAATCCTCTACTAACTCAGACGTACCACGATTGAACGCTTTCGCGAAGGAATGTTTGGTTGGCAACACAGATGGCGAACTCTCATAAGAGGACCGACAACCTCTTACGGTAACGCGGACTCAGCACATAGCTGCCACCTTTGCCATACCGACAGAGCGGCCGATGCACAGCGCATGTGGAATGACCGCGCAAGCTTACGTGTGGTCCTGTGAAGAATGGGAACCAAAACAGGTGGGGTACTCTCAGATAGTGGTATAGTGGTACATGAGACAATCATATTCAGGTGAGTTTTGGGGTGGGGTGTGAGTTGTTTAGGTTATATCAATTTAAATTTCGTTTTTCCTTTTAGGTTTATTTTAATGCATAGATGTTAGTTGTGCAAGTTGATCATTGTGAAAATCGATTTTTGAAAGCGAAATGAATAAAAAAGGGTGGTGTTTAGTTCGTGAATAGTAAAAAGGAAAAAGTGGGTTTTTGTAGTTTTGATGTTGTGGTCGTGATGGTTAAATAATATATAATGCTAGAATGCTTATTTTTGATAGTAGCTTATATGGCTTATTCGGGCTTATTTTTAAGCTATTTTTTGGCTTATTTAGGCTTATATGCCACGTATAGAAAGCGATTTTGATTATTTTTGTGTTATGGCGTATGTTGTGGACTATTTTTGAGGCTTATGGTAGTAACCAAAAGCGATACGTAGCTTAATAGTTTATTTTAAAGCTTAATATACGTATTTTGGAGTTTATGGACTCACGACCCAATAAGTCTATTTGAGTCGCGGCTTAATAGGAGGGCTTATTTTGGTCCGGATTATTTCTACATATAAGTATATACTTATATATGTAAATGGACCTTGGTTTTGGACTTAAATAGTATTTTGGACTTATATATGTCCTAATGGACCCTTGTTGGGCCTCAAGGCCCAATAAGCGATATGTGGTAGTTATGAAAATTTTGATGGACTTTTGAAAGTGAAAATGTATTTACAAAGTGATATTGAAGGATATTTTGGAAAAAACATGTTGGTAAGCCCTTGATGGGCTCAAAGCAAACTAGACGCACCCTTGATGGGCTAGTCCAACAAAACAACCCATACCAAAATCATTTAAGCCCAAATAAGCTATATCCTAGCTTATTGAACAAGCAAAACTTCCAAATAAGCTCTTATAAGAATTTTTATAAAACGAAAAATTACCACAACAACCATTTTATTTAAACTCAAAAACCTTTTCTTCCTTTTCTTTTTAAGCCCACGCATAAACACCCCTTTTTTAATTTTTTGATTTCAAGTTTTGATCTTTTTGCATCAGCCCATGTACAACTAGCGTCTAGAACATCACCATAATCACTGAGACGCGCTTGAAAATCTAAAACTTGTTTGAAGAGCTTGGTTCGATCGAGAGACGCGCGTGAAAGCAAACCTTGTTTCTACAACTGAAATTATTAGTTATCACAATAATAAAAACTAACGCTCGTGTTCTTGGCAAAATCTTCAAAACTTTTGTTTTTCTTCTCCCTTGTGGTTCGGCTGGATATAGAGAGAAAAAGAGAGAGAGTTTTTGTGTTTTGATTTTCAAAATGATGCATGTATGTGAAAATAGGATAAGGTGGTGGAATATGGGTACTAAAGGGGACATGCTAGCTTAAAAATAGCCATCTTGTCTCTCCTTGTTCTTTTCTAACCGAAAATGGATCATAGGAGGGTCTCGGGTCTTCCTTTTTATGCCGGGATCACTTAAAAGCTAAATTTCCGATCAAATTAAAATAAAACGTCACCCAACTAATATATTATTTTCATTGCATTCAAATCTTTTTCATAAACCTGATTATTCATAACGACACTATCACTAATATAATACAAAAAAAAATCCATTTTGAGCCGTTATCGACTGACTCCGGACCGAAAACATGAATTTTTGACAAAACTCAACCGAACCTTGCTCATTCATTTAAAAATACTTCAAATCACAAAATATAGCTTGGAAACTTATATTCACCCAAAATTTCACCTTTTTACGACTGTTACAGTCTTTTACCGAAATTCACGAAAACAACTATTTTTCTGATAACTTTCAAATCTCACACTCACGATTTACAATTTAAATCGACGTTATTTCAATATTATGAATTTATAAATAATAAACCCTTACACATTACCAACCTCATAAATCTCTACACTTAAATAAACTGCCGTACCGGTACGCGCAGCGTGACGTTTTTCGCTAAACGCGGGAAAACTTCCCGAAAGCACTGAAAACCTCAAAACCACTCTAAAACAAGAAAAAAAAATCATAAATGATTCATTTATGAACTCCACACTTCATCAAATTTCTGATTAAACCGAAACCGCTTATACGCAAAATAGACAACAGAAGTCAACTTTTTAGCTTTCATCAGGAAAATTGACAAGATCGAAAGACTCCAACATACAAAAACTAAATATTTTAATAATACTATAGACCCTGAAAAATATTACGGTTATCACATCTTACCCCTTTTAAAGGAATTTCGCCTCCGAAATTCAATCTCAAAATCATCCACTCACGCAATACAGGTAAATATCCATCATCAAAGGATCACATCAATCACTAAGGTTTAGTCTTTTCAAACGAGGTTTCTTACGATCTCCCTTAAAGACCAAGTCTTTCCATAGTTTAGTCCTATACTTTCTCACGGTCAATTCATATCTGGTCACAACATCACGATAATTTCTCATATTACCTCTTAGCTTCACAATTTCTCCATTTTAGGTTTCACTTGCCTTGTCAGTGGTTCAGTATATGATCGTCCTCGACGGTACTACCATGATGGAAACTCTATCAGAATTGGCATTGCCAAATCTTTCTAATTATCCAACCAATGGGACTAACCCCACGGGGTATAGGTCCTACTAACATGACTCAATAATCTACTAAACAATACTACACACTCAGAATACCCAATCAAACCTTCTTGGTCAACACCATCTCGCTCTACCCATACCATAGAGGCCGTTCCAAAATCTATACATATCGTCACACGCTCTAAACTATTCCAAATCAACCCTACTCAATAGGTGTCTTAATTCTCACCACACCACGAAGGTAGGTCAAATTACCTCTCAAAAACTCACACAGTCAAACGTATGATCAGGTTTCCAAACCGATCACAATAACTCTTTCCAATACTTTCAGTGACCATCCACGGTCTAATACCTTCCTACAATATCTCCTAACAGATGGTAAAATCGGTCAGCCCGAAACTATTCAAGCTACAGAATACACAAATACATCGCAAGCATACCCACCACCTAATAATTGTGTGTGGGATCCGCTCTAACCAAAAGCAACCAACGCAAAGCACTCACACACAGGCAAAACTGCTGTTGGGACTTAAAAGACTTCATGGATTCTTAGAAGTTACTACTGCTCAGGTACATAATAGAAATTATGCTAAGTAGTTAGTACTGGTAGTATAATGTTACCACTGCTAGTTACTACTGTTAGTAAAATTTAGTACTGATAGCATAAAGTTACTGCTGTTAGTTGAAGTTAAGACTGCTCAGTGTTGAAGTCTAAAATATAAGCTAAGTAGTTAGTACTGCTAGTAGTAAATGTTAAGACTGCTAGTAAACAAGTTAACAACTGAGGTAGTATATATTAGTACTGCTAGTACTAATGTTACTACTGCTTATGTTTATTAGTGCTACTGGTGAAAGGATTACAACTGTTTGAAGACTTTCTACTGTCAAGAGGATAAAGACGAATTAAAGAGATAAAGATTGTTGGATACAAGTAATACATTGGTGAAGAAAAGAATATGAGATATTTTATATACAAGATATACATAAGTATTTATTTAGCAGTGATTACATTTATATTAAAAAGATTAAGATATCTTAGGAATGTATTGTAAGCAGACTAGAACTCCTTAGTCTATAAAAGGAGGCTCTAGGGCATTAGTTGAGATATCACATCATCATCAGTTTTGCATATAAGTCTTCATAGTTGTCAAAGTCGATTAAGAGAAAAGCTTCAAGGTTGTAAACCCCAGTACTAAGTTAAGAGTACTCGTATTATTGATCTAATAATATTGGAGCGTTTGGTTATATCTTTGTTTGTTCAAGATTACTGTTTCATTGACCTTACTTCTATAGTAATATAAGGTAAATTCTCCCGCATCCACTTTAATATACAATACAAATTTATATAACAAGTTATTTTAGATTTATCCAAGGTAATTTAACCTTAGACAACCTAAGGAATTGATCTAGGTTTGGGATCATCAAGTGGCATCAGAGCTTTGCTTTGAGAAAGATCTAGAAGATATGGAGCTTGAATCTACAATTAGTGGTCCTACTGCAAAGCTTCCCATACTCAAATTGGGTGAGTATGAATTGTTGGTTATAAGGATTAAGTATACCCTAGCATCCCAGACTATGCACTCTTGAGGTAGGTGATAGAAAATTGAATTCATGGTGTCAGTACCACTCAAACAACTCAGGAGAATTGCACAACCAGTTAGCAAGATGTCTATACCTATAACTGCTAAAGAGAAGACAAATAAAAAGAATGATGTCAAAGCTAGGGGTTTGCTACTCATGACACTTCCCAATGAACATCAAATAACATTCAGTCAGTATCCTGATGCTAAATCTATGTTTGCTGCCATTGAAACAAAGTTTGGAGGTAATGAAACTACCAAGAAACTTAGAAACTCCTGAAGCAAACAATATCAGAATTTCATGCATCAAGTGCATTGAGAGTGTTCCTTTTTCTAACCAAGAAAACCCACACAAAAGTGGGTTATATTTTATAAGTAAAAAAATGGGAAGGGGGGGGGGGGGGGGAAGAAAAGGGGGGGGGTAAAGAATTAAAGTGGGTAATTAGGTATATTTGGGGGGGGGGGGTTGGTTTTTTGTTGTTTGGGGGTTGGGGATTTTTTATAGTGGTAAATTGGGTTGTTTGGGGTTTATTGTTGTTTTGGAGTGTAGTGAAAAAAAAATAGGGGAAATAAAAAAAAAAAAAAAAGGATGGAGGAAAAAGGAAAAAAAAAAAGTAAAAATATAGGAAAAAGAAAATAATAAAAAATGATGGTGAAGGAATAATGGAAGAGGATTTTTTTATTACAAAATTTTAAAAACAAAAGTTTTTAAAGATAAAATATTTGTAAAAAAAAGAGAATAAAAATAAAAGAAAAAAAAGAAGCACTAAATTCCCCTAAATTTTTTTTGTTTTTTTATTTTAGTCGGACCCCCTTCCTTCCTTGATCACCCCCCCACCCCAACAATGTTTGTTGTTGTTTTTTTCCCCCTACCCCCCCTCCCCATATACCTTACCCCCCCGCACCCCCAATTTTATTTAAATTATTATCCAAGTGTCCCACCCCCACCCCTCCCTTTCTTTACCCCGCCCCTTTAAATTCCCCACCCAAACGCCCAATAAAAACCCCCCCCCCAAACTGCCCCCACCCCCCCCTTATAACCTCCCCCCCCCCCACACACCACCCCCAACCTCCCCCCCTCCCCCCCCTCCCCCAAACCCCCACCACCCCCTCCCCCCCCCAACCCCCCCCCACCAACCCCCCTCCCCACTCCTCCCACCCAACCCCCCCCCCCCCACCCACCCCCCCCCCCCCCCACCCACCTCCCCCCCCTCCACCCCCCCCCCCCTCCCCCCCTCCCCCCCACCTCCCCCCACCCCTCCTACCCCTCCTAAACAAACCACCACCCCCCCCCCTCCCCTACTCCCCCATACCCCCCCAACCCCCCATCCCCCCCCCCAAACCCCCCCCCCACCACCCCCACCCCATAACCCCATAAACCCATCACCCCACCCAACCACACACCACCCCCCACCCCCCAAACACCAATCACCACTACACCCCCCCACCCCAACCCCCAACCCCAATCTCCCAAACCCCCACTATCCACCACCAACTAAAAAATCCATCAACCCCAATACCCACCCCCCACTCATCCAAATACCCCCCCCAACCCCCAATAATCCCCCCCTACCCTCCCCCAAATACCACACATATTACACCAATTTCCAACCATCCATCCCCCCCCCACTCCACCCCCATCATCAACCCCCAGCCGACCCCACGACTTCACTCTCCCACTATATAAAATCATACCCACCCCCCCCTAATGACCATCCCTAACCGATTCAACTCCTGATGTAAGCTAACAAGTAGCAACAAGCAAATTGGACAAATGTCCAACTAACCACCAGTCTAAGAGCAAAATCATGAAGCCGATAAGGAAGCAATACATATGAAGTTGCAACACTCTTTGCTAAGAATGAGGGCAAATAAGCCCACTATCCGAGGACAAGCAAGAAGAATACCATTCAAGCTAAAGACACTGTCGGATATGATAAAACAAAGGCGGAGAGCTACAACATATTACAAAAGTAGGACACTTTGCTAGTGAGTAGAAATCACCAAGAATCAAGTAAGGACCAAACATAAATCAAGAGAACACCATAAGCAATGAAACAATGAAGACAACAACATCACTAGGAAAATGTGGCTATAATATGGTAGTAGTTGTTGATTAGAGAGACATGTCAGACTAACAAGTTCAGACAAACATGGCTCTAAATGGCATTATCAGACTCTGAGGTATACACTATAAAAACTTGCTCTCAAACAAGTCGAAAAACAATGATACTCTTAAGAAACATTGAGATAATTTCTTGGTAAGCTTAATCAATAAATTTACAGCAGCTAATATAAAAAGGTTTAAGCAACAATAGAAGCACAACAAATCACATATATAGAAGAATGAGGATTCTTTATAATGAAGAAGTTGCAGTCTTAAAATAGAATTATCCTGAAATACTATGAAATGAAATGTGCTTAAAAGGAGATGTTTGAAAAAAGTTAACAAGAATAAGATGGCAAGATTTTAAAATAGAGAAATTTGAATAAGGCCTCAAAAGACGATGATCAGTTGTTTTCGACAAGTGAGATATCTGGACAAAAGTAAAAAGGTTGGGGTATAGTGCATTCCCCTTCATCATCCTTATAATATAATAAAATATTTTTTAATATGACCTAATAAGCCTAGATGCTGTCCTATTCTGGTCTTATAAATTCAAAGAAGCTGAATACAAAGTATGGTCCTAAGAATAGTAAGACAAGAGACTAATGTTGTTTGTGATAAAGAATCAGATAATTCTAAGGAAAATTCTGATGAGTCTTTGGTAGAAGAACAAGTATCACAAGACAAAAGTAGCTTTGTTGAATCTTCACCTAATGCTGATAAAGAAACTATTTTTCCTGTTAATAAAAAGGTAGAGTTTACAAAACCTAAAAATCATGAAAAACCAGTTAAAAAGTCAGCTAGGTATGCAGAAATGTATAGATCACAATCTCCTAAGGGAGGGACAGAGGAATTAAATGGACAAAATTCCAATCCACTAGGAAAAAAATTTGTGATGTATAACAAAGGCTTGCATAATTGTGGAGTTTTTATCATTTTCAATTAATTATCATATTCTCAAAGAAGCATAGCATAGTATCTAGAAATAACTACAATAGGGTGGATGCCAAAAACACACACCCTAGTGTACTTAGGAATATGTCTCCAAAAGCAGTTTTGTTGAAAACTGGCCTCATACCACTTAATACTATTAAGCCAGTTAATACTGGCTCAGCTCCAAAAACAGTAGTTACATAGTGCTGAAAAAAAGACGCAACAATTTTCAAAACAAGCAAAATCAACTGCAACGAGGCCATATTAAAGCAAACAAACATTAACTAAAAGATCTGTGCTATGCAGCAAAGAGACACTATATAGCTTGATAGCAAATTCAGTTAATACAACTAAGTCTTATAACAGGACAAGTTAATGCTGAAGGGTAAGAGGGTAAATGCTATAAAATCCACATTGCATATTAGTTTGAGAGACCTAAACCAAACCAAATGGTGCAATCACTTTTTCTATTAAAAGATACAACTAATATTGATGCACGAGGCAGAACAAGTCAGTAATGCTTTGGTCCCCATAGGAACAAATATCTTACTCTTTTATCAGGGCAAAGCCACAACATGATGATAAAGTATATACTGTTTAGTTTTCTCAATTAAACAGCTAAGTATAATTAATACTGTTATTAAACTTAAGACTGTAAGTTAAAACTATCCAGTCATAAGTTACAATGCTAGTCAAGAAGGAAATGCTTGTGATTTTGTATATTTGGCTAAAACTAACATCTGCAATAAAAGCATATTGAATACCTGAGCTGAATTGCTATCACCTTAAGTAATGTTTGAGAAGAAAGTTACAAGGATCTTAGGTTCAGAGTGTTTTTAACTTTTATTCAGTTATGCATAAATATGGATCCTCATGAATTCCCACATGTCTATCTAGTCTTTTCTAGTGTGCTTGTGATGAATAGAGGCATGTTGTTGTATAATTATTGAAGACAAAGTTAATGCTGTTAGACTTCTGTTAATACTGCTAGGTAGAAAATTAACTACATCCTAGGACAAATTTTAATGCAAGTATAGATAACATGGGTCAACCAAAGTTTGCCAACTGTTTGACCAAAATTCTTAAGCTCTTGAAGCATTGTTTTAGGGAGAGTTCCTATTAATACAACCAAAAAGCATGGATGAAAGGATGTGTTATATCATAAGTATGTTCAAAAGAATCAAACACATCTAGGCATATCAAAAGAGGTCGGGACACCAAGATACCTCAGTTTAGTGGTCCCCCTGACAAAGGTTGGTGATGAGGCATCCATAAGGAGTTGGGTAACAGAATGGAAAGGGCTGCCACTAAACTTGCTTCTAGCCACAGAAGCAGACAGAGACAGTGGTAATATCAAATAATACACTTAATCTATGGCAACACTTAATGGAACAACTCCTTAGGGAATTGGTTAAGTAAGTGGTCCCAGGAGCCTAATTATAACCATATTGTGGGATGGGAAGCTTCAAACTAGGTTTGAGATTACCACTAAACAGTACTATGATCCACCTCTCTCAAGAAGTTATACACTTGTGAATAGGAGGACAATATGAAACTATTGGAATTAATGGAATTTCGTACACAACTATCCTATAAAAACAGAAAGAATATCTTGGTAAGCCAAAAGAAATGAGAGATTCTGTGAGCTTAAAAATAGAAAGAAAGATGTGTGCATAAAAACAGAAATGAGTGATTATGTGAGCAAAAAAGAATTGATAGGAAAATGTGACATGCATCAAAAAGACAAAAGAGAGTTTGTGTGAATCAATTTGATGATGAAAGTTGCTTATTGGAATGAAAATTGAATGATTACTGGTGTATTCTTCTTAATGCTGCTCAGTTTCAACTTAATGCTGCTAAGCTTAAGTTAATGCTGTTAGGCTTAAATTAGTGTTGCCCGTATTTGTTTATGCTGTTAAGCATATGTTAATGTTATATCAGATTCAAGTTACTGACTAAGCTTGCCGCGAATTATAAAATACTGATCGATTACGGTATTATCATATACTTCTATAATCGAAGTTACCTTTCATTTCAAACACTCTCTAATCATAAAACCTAATTCAATTTTCATCTTTAATCATCAAAATCATCATTATGTCAAGCCCTAAGTTTGCTGAAATGCATAATGTGGTCGCGTTCTTGGAAAAACCCAAAGAAAGTGATGGGTTTGCAGAGATAATTGATTTCTTGAAAGCAAGTTCTGTTCATTATGCTTTAACAGTCAATCCAATCATCTACACATCTTGTATTGAATAATTTTGGGCAACTACCAATGTCTAGACAGTTAACGGAGTGCGTCAGTTACAAGCCAAGTAGAAAGAAAGGGTTAATTGTGTTACGGAGTCAAGCATTAGGAAAGATCTTCACTTGGATGATGCAGAAGGTACTGATTATCTTCCAACTGCTACTATTTTTGAAGAACTAGCACGTATGGGGTATGAAAAGCCTTCTCAAAAGCTTACTTTTTATAAAGCCTTTTTCTCTCCATAGTGGAAGTATTTCATTCACACTATTACACAATGCTTAAGTGCTAAATCCACTGCATGGAATGAGTTCAGTAGTTCTATGGCTTCTTTGATCATATGCTTGGCAACAAATCAGAAAAAGTTTAAGCTACTTTTTAAGCTACTAAACTAATAAGCTAACGTCTAAAACCTAAAAACATATTAAGCTAGTCCTATAAACTACCAGAATAAGACAAAAATAAGCACTTTGAATAACTTATAAGCTAGAAAAAAGCTTTTGAAAAAGGCTGTTTACACTATGTTTTTGGTTTTTCAGAGGTTTTTAAAATGACAAAATGACTTTTGCAGCCTAAAATTCAGACACTTAAATAAGCTCTAAACCTCAAAATAAGCTTAAATAGCACAAGCTTAGACTACAAAGAGCTTGTGCACTAAAAATCAAACCTTAAAACTTGTTTTAACTAACCTAAAATCAAGATTGAAAAGTGGATCAAAGCTTTTAAAATTGAAAGGAAACTTTGACAGATTTATACTAAAAACTCAAATGACAAATGCATACTTATAACAAATCTATTCTACTGCATTTTAACCATAAACAAGCATAAAATGTTCTCCTAAAAGCTCCTAATCAAGATCTAAGCAAATAAGCTAAACTATAAAGCTAAAAACCCACAGATTCAAACCAATGAAAGACAAAACCTTAAACAGTTGTTTTAAACTTTGAAAACTTATCTAAACTGACTTATAGGCTTAATTTGAGCTTTTCAAATTTGACTTAAAGGTCAAAAGACACTCAAGCAGTATTAACATGAGTTAATACTGCTAGTGCCAAACACCCCTTAAGAAACTTAAAAAACATATTTAAGGTTAAAACAGTTTGAAATAAGCTATAAAAAGCAAAAACAGATTGAGCACAGTGTTAATAAAGGACAAATTAACAAATATTTCAAGTAAATAAGCACTTAGGTAAAAGCTAAACTATTATGCATTTTTTTTATTATCTTAAACAGTTTTAACTAAAACCTTGAAAGACTTAAAAACAGTTTGTAAAGAGCTTTTATCTAAATGCAATAAGGTAAATAAAGACAGAATAAGCACTAATTAAGCAGTAATAATAAGAAAATAAGCAATGTAATAAGCAAACAGTGAATAAGCAATAAAATGAAAAAGAGGACTTACAAAACCCTTTGGTTAAACAAGGGTATAAAAGGCTCTTAGAGCTATTCAACATGCTTTAGCTTATCATAGATAAGCTAGTGTGGTCTTAAAAGCCCTTCCAGGTTTGGCTTTTCTTCTAAAATAAGCTGTGGTATTTAAGGAGTGGATTTTTGGTGAATTTAGCTTAAAAGCTTAAAGCTATGTAAAAGTCTATGTTGCTTTATAAAAACAGATTATATAAGAGCTTATTAGAGCTTATCACAACTTATAATTCATTAACTCAAGCAAAGACAGAATTTCATAAAACAACTTAAAATTTCATTAATCTTAAAAACGTTTTACAATACTTGAAACAAAATACAATAAGCTGATTTAAAAAAAAGCAGTAAAATACAATAAAAGAGCTATATATAATTACTTAAAAGCTTCCTCCACACTCTCTGAGAATAAGCCCTTTATTTATAAGCAATGATGGAAGCCTCTAGGTTTTGGGTGTGTTTCTTGTGTGAGGAGGATGAGAGAGTGCTCTCCAAGCCTTCAATCTTGGCCATTGATTATTCTTTGTGCTTCTTCAACCCTCATCATAACCCTTGATTTGTTTCGTCCAATAAAACTCCATGGGATTGCCATAGTGGCCTTGCCCGTTTGTGAAGTGGGGTTGAGGTGGGAAAGTGATGGGTTTGTTTTGGGGTGCAGGGGTCGAGGTGAAAGAGATGATGAATAGTAAATTTTGGCGGGATTTGTTTTTAGGGTACTGTTCGTTTGATTTTTAACGGGGTTAGGGGGTAAAAGGACTAAGGGTGCAAAGGTTTAAATGATGTAGGGGCTAAATGTGTTAGTCCTTAAGGATTAGCAATGTTAGTCCTTAAGGACTAACTCTGTAATCAGTTAAAAGGTATGGTGGGCTAACGGTTGTTAAATGGGTTTTGGGCTCTAGTTATGTCACACCCCTAAAATATCATAGTATAATGGCAACCGGGGGGCGTGTGACTTCATAAATATCATAACCCAAGGCAATAAAGAACGCCCTCTATATGAGACGTTTTAGAAAATTGATCATTTGCTATAGGTAGTAATAAATTGTTTAAACATTGTGCGGAAGCATAAATCGACAAGACAACATGTTTTTTAAATGGAAACAAATATATCTTTTAGCTAAACAAGAAATGACTGCAATGCAATGAGACTTCATAATAGCAAAATCTTACTCTTACACCTGAGGAAAAACATTACTATAGCGTCAACGATAAAGTTAGTGAGAATCATAGGTTTGTTTGTTTGATAATAGTGATGAACCACAAGATTTTAACCATAATGTGAAATATAGTATCCCTATAAGTCACCAATGAAAAGCATTTACTATTGTCTAAGCTTATGACACTAACGCGTTAACCTGTGTGTATCCCACAAAATGAATGCCCATGCAGGTGACAAACCCAGGACACCCGTAATGTCTCAAATGAAACTGTATTCGCTTGACTAATGTCAGTCCAAGACAAACAGGGATGTCAATCCTGATAGATCTACCCATACAATTCGCGCTTTACAAGAAATTAACGTTCATTGATAGTCGGGCAATAGCAACATTAGCATTAATAGGGACTTAGACCAATCAGTAATGAGTAATTGTACTTGTGTTCATGCGTTTGAAATAAGCAATGTTCTCACCCTAAAAGATGATTTAAAAACAGTAGAGTAGGGGCTATGAAACTCACCTTAATGATAATAGCAAAATACTGCAATAAGCTGTAGGCACGGAAAATTGATACAACACTCTATCCGACACCTAAATAATGAAATCATGTCTACTTTAACATATATGCCAAACAAATAAGTACAATGCATTATCCATCCTTAGTAAGTGCTTTGAGTTTATGAAAATCTTTATTCATAATAATTGCAAAAGTCAAGGTTCTCATGATACGTCTTTCCTCATTAGGTCAAGTTCTCCACTATATGTTCATATCCGTATGTCATGTTACTTACCCATAAAATATTAGAGGTTGTATAGTATAAGATTATGATGGATTCCATGGTCGGATAAATCTCTAAGTAGGTCAAACAGTCTACTTATGTCCGAATGTCCAAAAAGAGGTTTTTACGTCTATTGGGTCTACATAAAAGTATAAATTTCCAAGTTATCATGTTTCAAGTAGTTTAATAGGTAATTGATTAGTTATAAATGATATAAGTCTTGATTAGTCTCATATACAACCAAAAATAATTTAGAGTTTTTAAGAAAAACTAGCAGAATTTAATTAATGAATTTATTCTAAACGGTCAACTTTAAGTGTTTGCCATGACTTCGTTATTCGTACTTTTTACTTGGTTCTTTTGCTGCATTCTTTTCATATTACAATCCATTTAAAACAGTAGGGTTTCCATTTTAATATCACTTCTAGGTGCCTTGT
This sequence comes from Tanacetum coccineum, assembly GCA_026074375.1. Classification (NCBI taxonomy): domain Eukaryota; kingdom Viridiplantae; phylum Streptophyta; class Magnoliopsida; order Asterales; family Asteraceae; genus Tanacetum; species Tanacetum coccineum. The sequence goes on from BQNB010068914.1 coordinate 30,951, forward strand.
TAAATTATCAAAAGTTGGTGCATAATTATGATCCTTTATATTTCACATAAAATCATAGATCTTCTCGGGTCGATATCTTGGTCGTTTCTTATCCGTTTTAAGTGATTCCAAAGGCCAATGAAAGCTTATTATGTCTACTTTATGATGGTTAAGGGTTATTTTATTACTTGTTAACCATTTATGTTAAAAATCAAATTTAATATGACATGTTTTTACGTACGCATGTAGGTTTTTACGTATGCATGTAGGTTCTTTACTTAAGCATACAAACTTCCATCCATTATTTTAATTAAAAACTTAAAGTACTTAGATAATTAGGACAAAATGCAGTAATTAAAAAGTATATTCACATGAAAAATGCAACTCACATGGTTTAGACAATGTTTCAAGAGGTTTACAGCTAGAAAACCCTAGAAAACCCACGTTATCATTTCTACTCGTTCAAAACCCAAACCAAAGCTATAAATTATCAAGTACCTAATACTTAGGTATCACCAAAACAACCCAAGATAGTGAATTTGTCAGGTTTTAAGAGCACTACAACAAGGGAGCAAAGAAAATATATTTTACACGAAATATGGTATAATGGGCACAATTGGTTTTCTGTTGACTAGATTCTTTGTCCTAGCTCGAAATGTATGGGCTGTTTAAGGATAGTTCTTGCTTAGGTTTCTTATGTAGGTGTTTAAGGAACATATAAGGGAGGTTTACAAGTATCAAGTGAGGTTTTTGGTTGAACAAAGTGGTGATTTTTGGCTGTTGGAGGTTCTCAGCACAGAAAGAAGACGAGAGTTGTTGTGTGGATGTTTTGGCGAATGGGGTAGCACCACCATGGCTATAGTCTTGCCCATAAATGAGCTTCCATTATGCTTGAAATCTCAGCCATTATCACAAGGAATAGTGCATAGATAAAAAAGGAATGGATTGGAGCATTTCATGGGATTTTTGAATTGAACAGTAAGGTAGGGCACATTATGTGTTTCTTATGGGGCTAGTAACTTATGTAAAATCATTCATGTAAAGTGTAAATCTGTAAGTTTTGAGGAATAAACAGTTATTATTAAGGTTCAATGTCAAGGTTTTAAGGAAAGGTAATAAGGAAAAATTAGCAAGTGTTAAGAAAAATTTGGCTTATTTTAAACTAAGATAAGCTGAAAATACAATAAAAATAAACTACACTAGATATCCCCTATTGTGTGAAAACACACACTACTTATAGCTGTTTGAGAAGTTCTTCAACTTTGAAGTGTGTTTCTTGTGTGAGTGCTCTCTAAGCCTTAATCTGAGCCCTTCAATTATCTTGTTCTCCAAGTTCTTGAATCACAACCCTTGATTCTTTGTGATGTCCCATAGCCAATGAAAAATCATGGGATTGCCAAGGTGGCCTTGTCCGTTTGTGAAGTGGGGTTGAGGTAGGAAAGTGATGGGTTTGTTTTGGGGTGCAAGGGTCGAGGTGACAGAGATGATGAATAGTGATGTTTTGGTTTTGGCAGGAGAAGTTTTAATTGAGTTGGGGTAACGGGGGTTAAGGGAAAAGGGTAATAGGGTTAGTGTTAAGGACTTATGGTGTAATAGTTAGGGACTAACAGTGATAGTCCCCAAGGACTAACAGTGTAAACCCCAGGGACTAATGGTGTAAAAGGTTTTAAAGGTGTTATGGTTAAGGTTAATGGGCTTATATGTTTATAGATTTTGGGCCGGGTTAGTATGGTTTTGGACTTTAGGCTTTATAAGGGCTTAAAAGCTTAAGGCTTATGATTGATGATTAATGGGCTGACCCGGCCCATTAACTTGGGTGCGGGTTGGTCCATGCACACGTCTTTGGCTTCGACTTTGACTTTGACTTTTTGACTTTTTGACTTTGACTTTGATTTTGACTTTTCACGCTCTTTCCATTCTCGTGCTCGGTTTTGTCAGTTTGGTGAATATCCGTTACCTGCACAGTATACAAAGTAAAACAAACATATATTCGGCATTTTATGTCCGTTTTTGGTCATTTAAGCTCGTTTTATTAGGTCAAAGGTATGTGTAATTAAGCACATACCAAACAACAATCACCAACCAAGTTTGATACCGAACAGGCACGACTGGTCAACACATAAAACACATAATCCATCAAAGCACATTCCCAAATCACGTCGCTACTTGCGACTATCCACAAAATTTCTCAAGGCAACACGCACTACACTAAGGCAAGCATGGCCAACATCAAACAATCAATCATCGCTACCCGCGACGATTTTTACTTACACTCTCAAGGCATCGTACACTACTACTACTAAGGCAGCATGGCAATCCTAAAATCAACACAATCTCAATCTCAACACTCGCAAGTGTTCTTATCACTTTACATCCTATAATTTTCAGGTGGTCACATTAATCACACATCCCTTCCCTCCCCTAACATAACTTTAGAAAACTAACCCTATCATTTTATGGTCCTTCCTGAATTAAGCATAGTTGATCATGTTATGCGTAGTTTATACCATGAACTGCTCGGGTTATTTCGCCATGTTTGAGGTTTTACTAAAATAGACTTCACTTTCTGGTTATAGTTGCGCTTTTTTATTTTATAAAAACCGGCATTCTCTATAACAAACAACCTTAGCATCACTGCTAATCAATCACTATATGTCACTTACGCACCTACAGGGCCTACTAGCTGGAGCATTAAAATTAGGGCAGGACCACACACAAACCTAAGTAGGCGTACCCACCCGCTCTAATAA
>BQNB010068915.1:5376-25424 GCA_026074375.1 Tanacetum coccineum
TAAAACATATTACTAAGGTAGAAACTTGCTAATAGGTCGTGGCCCACGTAATTTAGAGACTATCTATTTTCAGCTACTTTCACTTCTATTTGAGGTGAGTTCTCGTAGCCCTACTTTTTAAACTCTTTTCCATTGGGGAAAAATGATACTCAAAAATCGATTTCAACTACTTTTACTACTGTGCAAAACCTCTTATTTCTTTTTGGACAATGCTATGTGCCTATGATTGCGTGTATGAATGTTATGTGAATACTATGTGAATGCTATGAGATCTATTTATGCAAAGTTTCATTTGGACTTATGCTCAATACTATGTGAATGCTATAAGATCTATTTATGCAAAGTTCTATTCGGACTTCTGCTCAATACTACTATGTGAATGCTGTGAGAATGCTATGAGATCTATTCATGCAAGTTCATTTTGAACTTTTGCATAAGACTAATATAACCGACTGTGTAGCTCCAGCTGGTAGGCGATAGGTTCGGAGGACTATAAGCGTGCGGAAATTCTATTGTTTGGTTGATTTGGGTTAGGATACCCTGGTATGATGTGTTGATGTGTTGATAATTTAAATACTATTGCATGCATTCTACTTTCATATTGCACTATTGTCCACACTCTTAAATTCTAGCACAGCAACTGGGTTAACTTTTAAACCTACGAGCTCACCAACTTTATGTTGACCCTTTCGAGTATCATTTTTATGTGTGATCAACATTTATTAACGAAAGGTATTTGAAAATCAAAGACCTCCACTACCAGGATGTTTCTAAAGAAAAGGGCTTTCAACTATTTAAAAAAAATGTATTTTCCGAATGTTTGTAAATCTAAATCCTTGTAACAAAGTATGGTATATCTTGTATCTTGTGTGATGCAATCATAACGTCGCATCCCTTGTTTTCGCTCTTAGCGGGGTGTGACACTTCAAGATCCTGTTGGGTGCAAACCCAATCCCACATCGGTAAAATAAGTAAATAAATTTCTGCATATAATCTTGATGGTCTACGCCTTTTATCACCAATTCGTTTTAGATTGGGAACCCCATATGGGCTTATATGTTGGGCATGTTCGGCTCAGTAGCAGTCCCTAACAACTGGTATCAAAGCTATGATTAAGCCCCGATGTGTGTGGCGCAGGTGGCGCAACCCCAAGTTAATCCAGATCCAACGATAGCTCAGGTGGAGCATATCACGCCGTTCAGATAGTGTTGGGATTCTTGATTTGATGAGACAAAATGAATAAAAGAATGAAACAAAAGGACTTAAATGCAAAAGAAGAATTCTTCAAAAGATGGAAGATTTTGAAGATTTCAAAAGATCTCCTTATGAAGATAGAAGATATCAGAAGATCAAGTTTAATATATAAAAGATTTATTTGTCTTATACTTATCTTCTTATGTAAGCTTTGAAATCTCTCTATATTAAGAGATTCATAGGCGTCTGGTATAGACATCCAGAAAACTAGAGCTCACAATGAGAGTCTAGAAAATCGTGTGTGTGTACACGTTTAGTTATTATAGATTAATAGTTAGTTAGTAGCCCCAAGTTATAGAGTTGGGGGAAAGGTGGAAACATATGAAATAAAGAAAAACCTTGAAAATGTTTTATTATTCCGCTGTGCAATTTATCAATCATTGTTATTATATCATAGATGAGTCTTAATAACGATCTTCATAATTGGTATCAAAGCGGGTTGCTCTTGATATCTAGGATCACAAGGTTTTTAGTTTCGTATTTATTTTTTGTTTTTAAGTGAACAAGCAGATTCGGTGGTATTAGGGTTTTTCCTAAACCCTAATTTACATAAAAGCATAAAAAGATGATGTTGTTGTTGCTTGAAGAAAATAATGAAGATTAGGGTTCTCATAAACCCTAATTCTATAGTAACGCAAGCAGGTTGTGACTTCAGATCATGGTCATGATTTTATTGTGGAGATCGTTTTGCCCATCTAGGATTAGTTTTACAAACAACATTAATAAGCACAGGAGAAATTATAAAGAACAGTAATGTTGTTAAACAAGGTTTTACTACTAAACATTCAGGCCTCCATTAATTTGATCAGAATAAATGGTTACAAACTGTAACAAGGATCCACAATCCTTGAGGCTACACTAACTATCTAATAAACTAACTACTACTATTAAACGTGAACACACACACGCTTTTGCTAGACTCTCATTGAGAAGTCTGCTATTCTTACTATTTTGGATTTCTAAAACCTACACACCTAATACCCTTTATATAGAGGGATATTAAGGCTTACAAAGGAAGCTAATTAATTGTATTAGGAAGCTAATTAAAACTAATTAAAACCTTTCTTTATCTTTGATATTCTTTGAATTTTCAATGCTTATCTTCATGTAGAATACCAAAGTGTCATATTGATCCCATGTTGTTTCATTCGTCTTCATTTAAGCATATGTAGTTTTGTAATCATCAAATCTGAGATCCCAACACAAGTATCAAAAGCAATGTAAAATATAAACTCAGTGAGGAATTATTAAAGGAGCTATGTAGTAACTCTTACAGCGGAAGGGTTGAAGAAGATGTGGTCGGCCACATTGCTAAAATTCTTGAAATACTCGATCTAATAAAAGTAGCTGGTATGTACCCTTTTTAACTCCGCATGAAGACTTTCCCTCTCTCACTTTTTTGGGAAGCAAGAAAATGGTGGATGAACGAAGGAGATGGAAAAATCAACACTTGGGAAGAATTGGTGAATAAATTTTTTAGTAAATTCTATCCACTATCCTGTGCCAGCAATTATGATAAAATGTGAGGCAATGATGAAGAAGGTCGTGACCCACTCGAATTCATAACCTAGAGAAATTCAAATTTCAAAGACCATTAAAAAGATGATGAAATGACTAATCGCGCATTATTACATTCTTGGATAGAAGTGGGAAACAATGAAGGGATAATGGATGATGACGTGTCCAGCGACAATGATAAAGACCATACTAATTCATCTATGATCACAAAATCCGAGTTAAAGATTGGTGATGAATTCTTAAAAACATTGCATGACAACTCCTTCAATGGTATGGACGGAAGTGACGTTACGACCACATTGCAAAAGTGCTTGAAATAACCGAATGGATCTAGATTCCTAATGTGGATAAGGATGAACTTCGATTACATGTGTTCTCAAAATCACTTAGTGGAGATGCTGAGAAATGGTGGAACAATGAAGGAACATCTACTACTTGGAAGGAATTGCGTGATAAATACAAAGGTAAAATTCGAGATGACTTGGACCACAAGACGGATTACTTTGAATTTCTATATTGGCTGGCATCAAAATTTTACAATTACTGGGAGCTAGACAAGAACATCAAAAGCGAACTATGGGAGTTTTATGTGAATGGACGAAATAAAGGAACGATTGATGGCTTCGTCAAGTACAACGAACCATGCAAGGAAAATAGCAAAAAGACATGCTCAGATTTATTTTTCAAACCTTACTTGGATGCACAAGATGGAAAAGACATTTACGAAATCATAGATAGAGATTATTCTTCAATACCAATTCCCGCTCATCACAACATCGGCAACCCAGACGAGTTATGCCAAACTAAAGAATTCACTGCCGTACGATATTCGATGGGATCTTGTGAAAAGTTCATCACTGTGGGACCAAGCAAAATTTGTACTGTAAAAAAAACCCTGGCAGCATGTCTTGCATCTACCATGAACTCTTCAATAAAAGAGATCGTGGATGGGCCATAACACGCACCAAATGAAGAAAATGAAGAAGAAAGAAAAAAGTCAAACTTAACGAGTAGCTGAAACAAAAGTGCTTCTCGGGAGACAACCCGGTCGTTTATAAATTGTTTATCGCATTTTTAAATTGTTTTCACAAGTCTGTCTTCCCAGACACTCCATACGGCGTATCAGACCCCTCTGGATACGACGTATGGATGTGTCTGGACGTTATCAGTCTGTAATTTAATTTCAGTACTATAAAACTATTTAATTGTTTTTACAGGAACCATACGGCGTATCCTTGGGGTTAGGATATGGCATATTGACCCCTGTACAACATGTGTGTTTAATTGTTTTCCTGCATTGTAACCATTGTATAACCGAGATAGGAATTGCACTTTTGTCTTTTAATCTTTTATGCAGGACCTTGCTATAAGGAAATTGACGATATGGTATACTCTGGAAAAGACGTGTGTTGAACTCGTACGAGCATTATGACGCCTCGTCAACACACTTTTGCTCAAGAACTCAAATTGGAGAATCATCCCGAGCAACATATCAGGGGAGTTCCTCATTCTAATTCTATTTCCTATTTTCTTTAATTTGTTTTATCAATACAACAAGGATGTTGTATAATCTAAGTGGGAGGATGGAGAAATAGAACGCCTATTTGTCCTTTCTTTTACAAATAATATGCTATATGCTTAAATTATGCCAAATTTAAAAAATTTTCTAGCATAACTTTTATAAAAATTACTAGTTACATGACCTCGTGCACTATAACCCTTAATGCCAAATTGTGAGAATTAAGCCTATTCCGTATCCAAACGTTTACTAAAAAATTCCACAAAATTATAAGTGTGCCGGTGATATAGTGGACTTTTGAACTTGGCTTAGTATATCACTTGAGACCACAATGATGAGTACTATGGACTTAAATGGAGAGACATTTTTAACTGGTAAATTTCTAGGAATACATCAAAAAGCCTAAATGTTGTAAAATTAACTAACTACACTGGTTAGTTAAGTCCCGTGTAACCCTTTCCTTACTCTCACTATAAGAGTAAGATCCCCTAGAAAAACCTGTTGAGCCATTCCTGTCTTTTTCACACCATATGTCTATTTCGTTACACCTTTACACCTTAGCCTACCCTGTAAATTAAGCCTACCTAATCAAAGTTGCTAGTTGCTTTTGTGTAAAGTTTTGTATTTCCTGTGTCAAAGTGAAATTTTCTATCTCCGATTAGGTCGGGAAATTACACAATGCAATGGAAAAATATGTAGCTCGTGTATTTTGCTACTTTCACGATTATGTATTATGTCTGAAGATGAAGTGTTAAAGAAAAAATATCTGGATGAATTATGATTGTGAAGACGGTGAAATTGCACCGAGATTTATGTTATGAACAAAAAATGGAAAAATAGAAAATGCATCAAAAAAGAGAAGGATGATTGATAGTCAGATAGCTAAACTTAAACCGATGAAATACTTGGAAGGATTGATTATTTGTTTGATATGTGGATAAAATCAACGATGTATAGTTTTGTATAAAGTGGCAGATATCACCACTTTTGTATAAGCATGTAACTTTATGATATTTGGAAAGTTGACCGTTATGGGAACGCCAACTTAGGTTGTCTTTGTCATCTCTATGATCGAGGCGTTTGTATATATTTCGAGTCTTTATCATGGAACGGTCAGGAAAAGTTACTAGAAACTACCTTATTTGTTCGAAGCTTAATCTATTTGTTTCGTGAATTTTATTTAACAACAATTTGATTCCCATTCCTAGCAATTAACCTTAGGTTTTACTCGAACAAGGTTGAGATCGAGTCATGCATGTCTATTCCGTCGTTACGGACATGTATGCATGATTCAGCCACCTTGTTGGTTTATTACTTTTGGTGAAAGTTACAAGATCCCTATCATGTATCATTCTTTATCCTAACCATTGGTTAAACTCGAATAAGGATGTGATCGAACACACATATCTATTTCATCGTTACGGCCGTATATGTGTGCTTCAGCTGCCTTGTTGGTGTGGTACTATCGGTGCAAGATTAGAATGATCAACCCTTAGCCTTATATAAAAACTCAATTTACCTTCTGACTTATTTCTCCTTAGCTCTAGTGGTGGAGACATGTATCCTTGCCAAGCATATGATATGAAGCTAATCACGACCGAGAAAATGAGCGTACCAATTAAATGTTACACCCTAGATTAGTTGAGTGATCTAAGTGTTTTCATTTTCATATTTCGTGAGGTGCTTGGTCTTGTACATGTGATTAAATCAAAAGAAGTGCTTAAACGAAAAAATCCTTGACTTCGGTTGGGATACATTTTCAATATAATCTAGAGTCTACTTGAGGACAAGTAGGATTCAAGTGGACGGCAAATCCAAACATCAGGACAACCTAACCCACAACCCATAATTTGACCCATACTGTTGATGACATCAAATTACGGTACAGTTAGACCATCATTTATCCCGAATAAGTTAGCCACTTTTACTAGAATTCAACTAATCCCTCGTGCTATTTCCTTCCTTCACCTAACCGTAGTCCACATGTTACTCACAAACACAAGCTTCCACGTCAAAGTGAATACCAACTCAATAAAAACACAACCAACTCTTATCCCTAATACTTCCCATCCAACTCCTTCCACGAAGCGTACAAAGTTCTCAATTCTATCCCAAAATACCCCCAACATCCAAAATCACCTCCACAAATTACAATAAGGACCAAGCTTACAACCGCCTAGCAAACACCAAACCTCATCCCCCCACCTAACATCTATCCCAACATACAGTCACCTTCCCCCAAATCTCCAACTCAAGATCCACCCCCGTCACACAAAACATCTACCTTACGTTCCTCATAAACCGCTACAATTCCTTCCACCACCCTCACCAAATAATAACAACCCAATTGAAAACCCCAGTAGGTTAATGCCCAAGTTTAGCCGAGTACAAATACTACCTTACAACCCCAAAACAAATCCATTCAAACCATATCCTGGATAAACAAATAACATTCTTCGAATCCAACCACCAACCCAAGCCCACCATATCCACCACTCCCACTCTAACCCTCCCCTCTCAAAACCCCCAATAAAACACAAGACAGTTCTAAAAAAACTCACTACAAACAAAAAATTCTAACCACACAAATAAAAAACACAACCAATCACCTACCACCCGGCAGTAAATGTAAATACCGATCCTAACAAACACAAAAATCAAAAAACACAATTACAAAACTTCAAAACAAACCCAAAACAAACAATTAAACACTCCCCGCCACGCTCCTCACACTCCCCCTACCCTCCAAACCCACCGACCACCCAACCACCCACCCGACCACAGGCCTTCCACACTCGGGACCACTACCACCCACCTATAAATAGGATGTCGCAAGCAATACAACAATACCATAAAATTTTCGCACAAAACGCCACATTACTGCATCAAAATACAGACTACCATATGCAACCCCTCACAAAAAGAAAAAAAAAAAAAAAAAAAATTACAACAAGCTCTTATTCTAAATAGTAAGCTATAGAGAAGAACACCACACATAACCTAACGATGAACTGGAGAATCTTTTTGCTTTGAAATTAGTTAGATGAATTTTGCTTGCACATACCACTTGTCATATATTTCCTTCCTTCTTGCTTGCTACAATTTTAGAATTTTGTATTGTACTAAATAACTTAATAATGGAAAGTCCACGAAAACATATTTTATGAAAGAATACTAAATAGCAGACGAAAAAAAAACTAAAAACCCCCCATGACCTTCCCCCCCCCCCTCCATATCCCCAACCCCCCCCCCCACACTCCACCCCAATTCCCCTCCACCCCCCACTCCCCCCACCCCCCACCCCCCCCCCCCAACCCAACCCCCCCACCCCCCCCAGCCCCCTCCCACCCTCCCCCCTCCCGCAGCGCGCGCACCCCCCCCCCCTTAACCACCACTCATCCAAATTGGCAAGTATTTGTACTATAATTGCTTAAAATGTTATTTGTAGTAATATAGGAGGATTTTGTAATAATCAAAAGGCGCATATTGGACTAAAACGCTATATTTACCGATTGCATATTTCTAACCATACGCCGTATCTACAAAAAGGAATACACGTATCAGCCCAACTCTTCACAAAAAACCACGATAAACAATTCTATACCGTATCGCCCTTTGCCATACGCCCGTATCCAGCTCGATAGACATTCAAGAATACTGACATAATTTAATGTTTTTGGGAATTAATATTTTATGATTAATACTTACGCGTACTCAAGGAAAATACCTAATACGCCAATTGTGCTTAGCCCAATCTGACGTATCCAGTCTTTTTCAGACCACCATAAATAGAAGACTCAAAAAAATTTTCACTGTCAGAATTCATATCTCCATACCAACACAAAAAAATATTTCTGAAAAAAGAAAGCACCTATGTCAAGCCCGATCACATTTTCATAGAAGTCATCGTGTAATTCCTATACTCCTTGCTAATCATTTTAATTTTTGTATCTTCGGTAAGAACGTTTAGTTACATTGGTTATTTGTCACCTCGTATATTTACAATGGTTATGGGCTAAAGACCCAGGGTATTAGCATGTAATGAAGATTTAATGTTTGGTTTGTTTTAAAATCGAATTCTTAATTTATCGTTGAAAGTTTAATTATGTTTATCACATGATACTTGTCTACGTTTTTAATATCACCTATCATTCACATCCTGGTCATTATCGCCTAACAACTGAGCTAGATACCTGGGATTGCTCTCTATAATAATCTGTTATATTACTGGACCAATAGGATCACAAATAACGTTCTGTCTTTATCTTTAAATTAAGAGCTTAGTTGGACCGGCAGGTAACCCGTAATGCTTCAACAAGTACGTTCTTAATTAATTGATAAAGATTTAAATAGTGGACTATCAGTAGATAAAATACCGTCAAACAGTAAGTGGGTAAAGTCCCAATGGGCTAGGATTTATCAAGATCACCATTGCTTTAATCCATAGGTAGATTATAATTAAACTAAAAGGATGCTTTATGCGGATACATTAATTGTAACAGGATTCAACGTATCTAGGTCTTCGGATGACGTCCTGCCTAAGTCTTAAGAATGATATGCCGATTCGAGATAAGAAATCATTGCACTAAATAAACAAACCAACTTTTAACCAGATTTAATATGGCTAATATAGTTTTATATCATTTGGCTTGTACCGCTCTTTTATCTTCTTATTGTTTTCTTGCATGTTTATTGTGTTTAGAATTGATTATTGTTACCATAAACCCTGTGCTAGTCTCTCAGGCTGAAAACCCCCAATTACCATTAGAAAATGTATATAGCATAGGTTTAACAAGTAATTAGAATTAACTTAATTAGAGTAATTAAAATACTGATAGAATATAAGGTTAACGACCTCGCTCTTAGTGTTCGACACCCTATTTACCACGAAACTCCACCCGATCGGGTACACTTCCCGTTAAAGTGTTATTTTAGGATAAGTCGGCTAAATATAAATTTAAAATTTGGTAATCAATAAATTGGCCCTAAACAACAACACATCAGAATGCAAGGGCATTTCAAAAAGGATTGCCCCAAATTGAAGAATCAGAACAATGGAAACAAGCCTGTTATTCCTAAAGCTAGAGGGAAAGCTTATACTATTGGTGGAGGAGATGCAATCCCGGGATCCAACGTCGTCACGGGTACGTTTCTTCTCAACAACCATTATGCTTATGTATTATTTGATTCGGGTGCCGATCGAAGTTTCGTGTCGACTACTTTTAGTACCTTGCTTGATGTAATCCCCAATACCTTAGATGTTAGTTATGCTGTCAAATTAGTCGAAGGAAGGATTGCCAAAACAAATACTGTGCTTGGAGGATGTACCATAGGATTATTAGGTCATCTGTTCAACATGGATTTAATTCCCGTCGAGATCGGTAGTTTTGATGTCATCATCGGTATGGATTGGCTGGCGAATAATCATGCGGTGATTGTCTGTGACGAGAAGATAGTACGTATTCCTTTTGGAGACAAAATTCTGATCGTTCAAGGAGATAGGAGTGATAAGGGGAAGAAATCGACATTAAGTATCATATCGTGTACGAAGACTCAGAAGTATATGGAGAAAGGTTGTCATGTATTTCTGGCGCAAGTTACAATAAAGGAAACAAAAATTAAGTCGAAGGAGAAGCGACTGGGACAGCGCAATTATACGAACACATTTCTAAAGTCTATTCAAAAGACTTGCCCTACAGTTCCACCCCGCGCGACAAGTTTAAGTTTCAATTGACTTAGTCCCTGGGGCTCACCCTGTGCGCAGCGAGCCCCCTTATAACGTGCGTCGTACAAAAATGCAAGAATTGTCCCGCGCACTAGAGAACTTTTCGACAAAGATTCTATCAGCCAATTCTTCACCTGGGAGCTCCCGTCGTGTTTTGCAAAAAGAAATATGGATCTATTTGGATGTGTATCGATGACCATGAACAAACAAGCACTACTGTTAAGAAGCGATCCTACCCCGAGAAAATCGACAACTGTTTCCTCGCTCCAAGGAGCAAGTGTCCTACTCGAAGACGACTTGAGGTCGGATATCACCAATCATAGGTTCGAGAGAGATATTCACAAAGCACGGCGTTTAGGACACCTATGATCAGTACATTTCCAGTAATGCCGGTGGGATTGACAAATGCACCGGCGGTATTCATGGATTTATTGAATCGGGTGTGCAAGCCATTCTTAGATAAATTTGTTATTATGTTCATAGATGATATTTTTATCTACTCAAGGAACAAAGTGGAACATGAAGGACATCTTAAGCAAATTCTGAAGTTACTTAAGAAGGAAGAATTGTACGCCAAGTTTTCAAAGTGCGATTTTTGGCTTTCTAAGGTATAATTTCTCAGTCATGTGATTGATAGAGAAGGAATTCATACGGACCCGACTAAGATAGAATCAATTAGGGATTGGGCATCGCCCAAGACTCCGACAGAGATTCATCAATTTTTAGGTCTTGTTGGTTATTACCGAAGGTTTATTGAAGGCTTATCGAAAATTTATAAACCTATAACCAAATTGACTTAGAAGAGCGTGAAATTTGATTGGGGTGAAAAGGAAGAGGCTGCATTTCAGACATTGAAGTAGAAGTTGTGTAGTGTGGTATGTGCTTAATTACACATACCTTTGACATAATAAAATGAGCTTAAATGACGAAAAAACAGACATAAAATGCCAAATATATGTTTGTTTTTCTTTGTATACTGTGCAAGTAACGGATAGTCACTAAAGGACAAAAATGAAGCTAATACGGACAAAACCAAACACGAGATTGGAAAGAGCGTGAAAAGTCAAAGCCAAAGACGTGTACATCTTAAATGGGCCAACCCGCACCCATTTAATGGGTCGGGCCAGCCCATTAAGCCCTTATCATTAAAACTTATAAGCTAAAAAGTCCAAATCCAATCCATAACCAAAACCTTTTTATTAAAAATCTGGCCCAAATTAAAAGCCCAAACCACTTAACACCGTTAGCCCATAAACCCATTTGACCCTTTTCATCATTAGTCCTTAGGGACTAACATAGTTAGTCCCTGACTATTACACCGTTAGTCCCTACATCCTCCTTTTCCCTTAACCCCGTTACCCTTTCCACCTAACACTCGTTAAAATTCAAACGATAAAATCATTTCCCGCCAAAGTCACTATTCATCTATCCCTGACAATTCGTACCCTGTAACCAAACGATAAATCATCCTTAACCTTTTCCCCCACAACCCGACAACCTAATTTAACCTATCCCCCCATGAAAGACAACCCACGTTGGAAATCCTAGGCCATTTGATTAGCTGAAGTGACACATCACAAGAATCAAGGGCTATGATCAAGATAAAGAAGCACAGATTTGGATGGATGGCTACGATGAGAGATTCTTAACTCCTCACACAACAAACACACCAAGGACCTAGATCCTTCTCCTTTCAGCTATAAATAAAGAGCCCTTGAGCTCATTTTAGGATCTATCTTTTATTGTAATTTACAGCTCGATTTACTGCTTATGTTAGCTTATTGTAATTTTCTTTTAAGTCTTGTAATGTTTTTAAAGTTTTTATGAAATTTTAAGTTTTTATGAAATTATGTTTTTCTTATGTTAATTAATTGCTTTGAAAATGTTCTAATAAGCTCAATAAGCTCTTGTTTAATCTGTTTTACTAAAAGCAATATAAACTGTTAAGAGTTTAAGAAAATTTCACCAAAAAAAAGTCCACCCCTAAATACCTCAGCTTATTTTGGAAGAAAAGCCAATTTGGGAAGGGCTTTTATGACCACACCAGCTTATCTATGATAAGCTGGAGCTTGTTGACTAGCTCTTAAGAGCATTTCAGTCCTTGTTTAAGCAAAGGACAAAGGTATACTTTCTCTTTTACTTTAGTTAGCTTATTATCTGTTTTGCTTAATACATTCTGCTTATTTGCTTTTCAGCTTATTTTATGTTTAATTGTGCTTATTTAGTCTTATATTATCTTAATGAATTCAGTTTATAGTTTAGTTCAGCTTGTTTTAAGTTTAAATAGATAATGTCCATTTTAGTAGTTAAAATAGCTTATTAGAGTAGCTTATTATTCTGTTCTTATTTGTCTTTGATTTTTGCTTATCTGTCAATAATAATCATAGGTCTTTATTTGTTTCATTTATCAGAGCTTATCTAGGTCTGTTTAAGCTTAAAAAATGGAATTTGAAAATTTAAAAGGGTGTTTGGCACAAGCAGTCTTAACATAGTTAAGACTGTTTGGGTAGCTTTTGGGTTTCAAGTCAGTTTTAATAAGCTCTTACTAAGTTTAAAAGCAAGTTTTCATAAGCTTAGAGTAGAAATTGTTAAGTTCCATAATATGTTTCATCTAAATCTTAAATCTGCTAAGCTAAATGGTTTTAAAAATTGCTTGTTTGGGGAATTCATTAAAACTCTTTTTAAGGAGTGGAATTCTTGCTTTAAACTAGTTTCTTTCATCTCTATTAGAATCTGTTTTCAGTCATTAGTCTTAGGTGTAACCTTTTAAATTCATTAGTTTAAATCACAGTCAAGTTAGCTAGTTGTAGGCTTGCTCTTATAAGTCAGTTTATGTAGGTTAATTTTTTGTTAGGCTTTAGTTCATCTTAGAGTTATTTTGGGTATTCTTAGCTTGTTGTAGTTTAGATTAGATCTGTTTCTAGGTTTCAAGATTGGTAAAATACTTAGTGAGTCTTAAATTTAAGCTAAAAAGGTCATTTCATTCTTAAAAGTCCAAAAATAACTAGAGTAGTCTGTCACTTTTTTGTCTCCTTTCTAGCTTAATCTAGTAATCAATGTTCTTAATTTTAGCTTATTTGTGTTCCTCAAGAGTGAGTCTAGATCTGTTTTAAGTTCTTTCGCTTCTTCTCTTAGCTGAATTGGCTTTAATTTTAGCTTAAAAATCTGTCAAAATGTCCTTTAAGCCTTTATTTTAGTCATCTGTCTTGATGCTTTTATTGCTTTTTCAGCTTATTCTTTTAGCTCATTTTTAGTCCTTTTCTGCTTATTAGGTCTAGTAGTTTACCTGTTTTAGCTTATTAAGATTTTGTAATTGCTTATTGAGTTTTTAATAGTCAAGCAGTTTGGTTTTTAGTCATTTGTTGAAAATAAGCAAAACTGTCATCCTTGTTAGCTTATTTCTGGCTTAATTTAAGTTTTTGAAAAAAGTTTCTTTTTCAAAGTTGCTTATTTTTCCCTGTTCTTTAGTTTGTAAAAAAGAAAAATAAAAAAAATTACAAAAAGGGAAGCCACAGGGTTCGAACCTGTGACCTCCCCCTTCTCATAGCCAACACCTTAACACTCCCACACAATACCATATGCGCCCTTGGGTCTTTTTCGTTAGATCCTTGGGCCAGTTGGTATTTAAGGGAGTTTTTTTCCCTTATAAGCCACCAGCCTTATTTACTTATTTACAACTTATTCCAATAAGCTGTCTGACCCACTTAGTTTAATATTTTTTAAAATATTTTTAGATTAAAATTGTTTTTAATTCATAATAAATAAAATAAAAATCAAAAAAATATAATACTTTCTTCTAAAATTATTTTTAATCATTTTGGACTTTTAAAATTTAAATTTGCATTTCTAGGGTTTAAATTTCATAATCTAGGTTTTAAGTCGCGTTTTTAGGATGCCCGTTAACGTTTTTTAGGTCCAATCTTTAATTGCATTTAATTGTTGCTTGCCTTTAATTGTTTTTACATTATTTTATTAGAAATAGAATCTAAATCAAGATTTGATCATTCAAATCACGTGATCACAAACTTAATCGCGATTCTTAATTCACGCCTTGTTGGGATACGACTCGAGAAGGTTTTGAATTTTACTTTGGTTAAAAGTAATCTTCCTAAAAACCTTTTCACTTTCCTCACTCTTATTATTTGATTATTTTAGTTATATATTATATATGTATTAAGCTATTATTATTATTATATATATATATATATATATAGTTAAGATCTTATCAAATTCTTGGCGCCGCTGCCGGGGAGGTGTGTGCAATTCTCGTGTTTACGTTTGAAGATTAGTGTTTGAAGACCCTTCCTCGTGAAGTTATCGCTTTCATTTGTGAATATTTTCTTTTATTATCAAGTAATAAAAAAATAAAAAAAATTGAAAAACAACAAAAACAACCGTTGTGTCACTTGTGAAATCGGTTCACCTTTAGATTACAAGCTTTAAGAGAGGTTTAAGGAGGGTTGATCCTACGAACTTCGACCCGAAAGGAAAAGGTTTTTAAAACGCTTCGCGCTTACCCGCTCCTCCGCTTCTTTGTGCGTTTTCTAGAGAGCTACCGCACATTTGTTTGATTATCGGTTACAAAAATATTTTTTCTTTTTATTTCTCTTATTTTTTATTTTTAGTGCATGCGCACTCGCTCTTCTTCGAATTTAGTTGGTGAAACTTCTACGAATCCGAAACGTCATAATCGTAGACATTCAAGAAAAATAGTTGAACCGTTTTCTCTTGAAGAGAATCCCATAGTTACAATGGTCGATCAACGTACTATGGCGGAATTACTCCAAGCACACACCGAGGGTTATGGAGATGCCATTGTTATTCCCGCTATTCTCGCAGAGAATTTTGAGCTTAAACATGGTCTTTTAAATCTTGTAACTTCAAAACAATTTTACGGATTTGAGAAAGAAGACCCACATTCTCACATTCGTTGGTTTAACAAGATTACTTCCACAATTAAGTATAGAGATGTTCCTAATTCGTCAATTAACTCCCTTGTTCTATTCTTACTTGGGAAGATCTTGTTTCCAAGTTTAATAACCAATTCTTTCCTCCTTCAAAAACTACAAATCTCCGGAATGAAATTACGAATTTTCAACAACGTTTTGATAAATCATTTTGTGAGGCATGGGACCATTTCAAGGATCTCCTTCATGCATGCCCACATCACGGTTTTACGAAGTTGCATCAACTTGATACCTTCTACAATGCTTTAACCCCAACCGATCAAGATTCTTTGAATGCCGCAGCCGGTGGTAATCTTTTGACTAAAACCCCTCGGGATGCTTTGACAATTATTGAAAACAAGTCAAAAGTTCTCAACTCACGGAACAACCCGATTGTTATAAAAGTGAGTACGAATGCTCCTTCTTCTTCTACCACTCATTCTCTCGAGATTGCCGCTCTTGTCGACGCCGTTAAGGCTATGCTTCATCAGAAATCTTCTCCTCCTGCTTCCGTGAAAGCAATTGAGGAAATTTGTATTACTTGTAGTGGTCAGCATCCTTACCACCAATGTCTTGCCACCGATGGTAACGTTTTTCCGTAAATATCAAGATAATATTCAAGGATATGTTTCAGGAGCCGCAGTAAACTATAATCAGGGAAATACCAGATACCGTCCTCAGAGTGTAGCTAAACAAATTCGACCACCGGGTTTTGCTCAACCGAATGTACAAAATAATCAAACCCGATACGATCACGGTTACAATAAAAACAGAGGAATTAATCAAGAAAAACCAAGTTATCAAGCTCCTATTCAGCAAACTCAAGTTGCTCCTTCGAATGAATTGTCGAATTACAAGAAGATAAATGATGCTAATATGAAAGCTATGCAAAATCAAATAAATAATGTGAAAAATGAATTGAGAAATGAAATGCAAACTTCAATACAAACTTCAATGTCAAATTAAATCAATGAGCTTAAGAATATGATGGCTAGTTTTTTCCAAATGAATACCGCTTCTTCTTTGGGGTCGGCTTCACTTACTAGCAATACCGTTGCTAACCCGAGAGGTGACTTGAAAGCAATGACCGCCCGAAAAGGTATTTCTTATGATGGACCTCCAATTCCACCACCTTTTCTCCTCTTCACAAGGTGGTGGAACGGGAACCCGAGGTGACAAAGGATACGGTGCAACCGAGTACCGAAAACATCCAACCTCCGGTAGTCCAAATTCAAGCTCCAATTAAAGAGTCCGTTGTTGCTCCTAAGCCTAAACCGTCTATACCTTATCCTTCGTCTATACCTTATCCTGCGAGAGCCCACAAACAAAGCTCGTGGGAAAAGATGATATCTAGCTTTCGAAATTTGTTGAAAATCTTTAGGGAATTACATTTTGAGCCCTGTTTCGCGGATGCTCTTCTAATAGCCGATATTTGTTTTCAAGTTTAAAAGCTCCTTAATAACAAGAAATTGTTTTTTGACTAGCTTAAAACATCGGTTTTTCCCCTTTGCTGTGAATGTGAATTGTTCGGCTATTATCCTAAAAGGTTGACCCAAAAAACTGAGACCCCAGCAATTTCTTATTCCATTGATTTTCCGGAGTAGTTGATATGCTTAGCCTAGGCAGATCTTGGTGCATGGAATCAAACTTGATACATCTTTCCATATGGAAGAGCTCTCATCTCGAAACTTACTCCTACTCAAATAATTCTGAACTTGCAGATCTCGATCGACTACTTAGGTCCATCCGGTTATTGTTCCGAAGATGTCATTGTAATATAGTAGGAAAGTTCCATTTTCGGCAGACTTCGTACTAGTCGTTGATTATGTTCTGTTTAATCCCATCTCCACACGAATCCATCTTCTAAAAGGCTTATATGGCACAAGTCTTACATTATTTTTGTTGGTCTCAGCCCTAGATAGATCTTTTAAGCCTGTGATGAATATAGAGCACTAATGTAATCAAAAGTAACTTTGTGAGAGACTCTAACAACACAATCTATTGTTCACGCGGAAAATAAACAATAGTGCTAAAGAAGAATTACTAAAAACAATACTTTGATCCTCTATAGATCTTTTCTATTAAACGTAAACCTGTTTCTTGATTGTTCAAATCTCTCTAAAACCTAAACCGCGTGGTTTCATTTATAGATATGAAACCCTAAACTAATTCTCCTAGAATTACGTTTGCATGAGTCTATCTATTACTTCTCATGTCTATCCATACTAGAACTTATCCCAGAGTCACTACGTTACTCTACCAGGACTAACAATATAACCAGCAAGAACTATATACCTGCCAGCAGGAACTTTAATACTAATAGTAGCAATTACTCTACCAGTAGGAACTACATACCTACCAATAGGAACTAATAAATACAAATATACCTAACAATCCTCCTCTAAACTGGAATTTGACATAGTTAACTTCCAGTTTCCTAGATAGATCTTCAGGCTTTAAAGCTTTGAGGATTGAAACAGCAACAAAAATAGCAGCAGCCAAAATGAGTGATCTTTAAACATCTTTAACTCTTCAATCATGAATCAGCAACCAACATTGGACCACCTCAACAACATCCATCAATTCAGGGTTACATACAATTCTCATCACATCCCATGGTGTGTTAACTCCGGGGAGAGGTGAATCATAGAAAGTAAATGGATTTGATGAAGCCTTTACCAAGTAGCCATTAACTCTTGGGCTAGCCAATCTATTGGGTCCTAGAAAAAGGAATGACATGGAAGATTGGAACCATTTTCAACCACTCCAAACTTGAATTATAGTGGGTTGAGTACTATATGACTTTTGGCAAGTCATTACAGCCATAAACAGATTTGAGGTGTCTTTACCTATAGCCGTTTGCTCAGGACTAGACAATCCTTGGGACCCAGAAAAGGTTACTCCCATGGTGGATTGCAAACCATCTCAACTTATTGGTACATGAAACATTGGTCAGTTGAGAGACCCTATGCTTTTAAGCAAACCATTACAGCTATATCAATTCATTCTGGTACAAGACCTGGGAATTGAAACCAAAACTCAATTAATTCTAGCCCTAAGGCCTAGCAATTGAGAGCCATGGTTCAATTATTTCTAGCCAGTAGGCCTGGGAATTGATACCCATAATGATGTTGCACCTCAAAAGAAAAACTTTGAAAACAAGGTGCCATAAAACCATTTTGCACCAAAATATTGTGTGACAAGAAATCAAATTTTGAACCAAAAAGGATTTAAGCTCAGAACAATGTGTGGCCATCCAAAAACAGCAAAAACCTCAAAAGTACCTGCAACAAACAAAACTATACATACCAAAAGAAATAGAGTATATACAAGACAGTAACATTATACCAGACTTATGCAGAGGGAACACTAGAAGCAAGCTGATTCTTAATGAACTTAATTAGTTGCACAACATACGTCATGTCATTCCCTACACCATCTATCTCCACTTCCAACTTATGCTTCAGCATCTTCTTCATGAGGGAAACAGAAAGAGGATATGGTGTATCTGCAAACATGTATAAAATCTTGCCAGCAAATGTTTCTAGCACATAAACACCAGAAAATGGAAACAATTTCCAGCTGTGGATAACCCAATCCAGTTGATCATTCCAAACTTCAACACTTGAGCCACCAGTATTAGACTCAAAGAAAAAATGAAGATCTCCCCACAAAATCAGTCTTGTACCAGCTAGAGGGTTGACTTCATAATGCTTAACAACCATACCATATAACTTAGACAGATCCTGTCTATCAAGCAGGTGCAGAATCTCTCTAAGATGAGTGAAGTATTTGGAAGATTTATCAGTGAAGTATAAAGCATTGACATCTCCCAAGCCAGTAGGAACAACTTCCCAAGCAGCAAATGCATGCCAAAAGAAAAGAGGGTCGGAATCATCAGAATCATCAGAGGCATCAGTCAATAGCACTTGAATGAAGGAGTTATCAGGAGCAGTCAAATCCACTTCAGAAGAGGGCATCTTCCTTGGGGCTAGAGACTTCCTCCTGGTGCTATATGTCTTGATATCAGCATCAATTGATTGACTTCTTGTCCTAGGTCCAGATGACCTAGAAACAGGTGTAGCAAAAGGTGGTGTAGGAGCAACCGTTGGATCAACAGATGTATCAGGTGTAACATCAGGGTGTGATGAAGCCTTGGGTGAGTGTGGAGGAGTAGCAGGTGGAGTATCAACAAAAGGTGATTGGTGTACATCAGGTTGAACACCAGCAGATGATTGATGAGAAACAGCAGGAACTGGAGTATGTGGAGCTGCAGAGGATTTTGACTTCTTAGACCCAGGTTGTTCCACATCAGCACCTGGTTGTTTAAGTGACCTCCGTAGGTTCTGTGCTTGCAGATTATCAAGAGCATGTCTGATCTTGTCAAACTCATCTTTGAGTTGATCATCAGAAAAAGACCTCACATGTTTCAATGTCCAACCGGTTGTGTAGATGGTGGAGCTTTGGTTTTTGACAAAGGTTCTCATATAATCTCTCTGTTGTGCATAAGTCATTGGCTTATTTATCTTATCTTGGAACCTTTGAGCAGCAAACTTTCTTCTCCTTTCAGCAATAATAGCTGCCATCCTCGCTGCAAAGTTGTCCTCATTTACATCCGGACCAAGTAGATCAGCAGTAAGTCCTTTATTTGCATGTACTTGTCCCATGATGTCGGACCAATCAGCATCATTGTAATACTTGGTAGAATTGATCACATACTCTTGCCTTTTCTTCTTCATTTCCTCTTGGACTCTAGCCAATTCAGCTTGTTCCTCTTTATAAAGTTTCCTTGCAGCCTCTGCTCCCAACCTGTCCTCCTCCATCTGTCTAAAGGACCTTTCTTTTATTGGAGGATGTTCCTCCACCATTAGAGATTTACCCTTGTTAGAGGGTTCTATTCTTTCTTTCAGCAACCCTATTTTGTTGTGGGGTTCTGGCAACACTATAATCCTTTTTAATCCCCTTAGACCCACAGAGTTCAATTAAGTTAGAATTTTTAAACTCTGTCTCAGAAATGGTGATGACTGCAGTGATGGCCTTGTAAGAGGCCTTGTGTTGCTTTCCTTTGTTGCAGGCAACACAGTTG
>BQNB010068916.1:5275-33678 GCA_026074375.1 Tanacetum coccineum
TACATTAGCTCATCCGGTATGAGTTTGTTTTGTTAAATACTTAAGCCCAAACAGCCCATTAAGCCACAGCCCCTTAAATGCTTAATAACAGCTTATTTTTAAGCCGAATTTTCAGTTTTAAATTTTTCTTAAAACCTTTGTAGTATAATGCAATTTCCCTGAATTTTTCATAATCGTTTGATATTTTTTTTCATTTTTTTTCTTTTAAATTGTTTTTTTAATTATAATAAATTAAAATAAAAACAAAAAATATTTTCTTTTTAGAAAATTTTATTTTATCATTTTGCACTTAGGAAAAATAGAAAAACTTTCGTAGGGTCATTTTTGCAAAAATTTAATTTTTAAAGAACGGGATCGAATCCTGTTCTCGTTTTCTTTGCGTTTTTAGCCTTAAACACTTCCGTTTTTGATCTAGTTTTTTTATTCTTTCTTTTTAGTCACTTATAGCTTATTAAAACTAAAAAATTCACTTTAGGTTTAAAATTCGAAAATTTAGGTTTTAAGTCGCATTTTTACGTTCCCGTTTTTAGTTTTTTTTTTCTTAAATTGCTTTTGTTTAGGGTTTTCTTTTATTCGTTTTTGCATATTATTAGTAGTTTTAGGAACTCAACCCCATATCTTTTCCATTCAAGCATTGATATTCAAACCGACTCTCAATTTTCCATTCACGCCTCGTCGGGAAGAACGACCCGGGTCCGGTTTTAAACTATGTGGATAACGAAGTGAGAAGCCGATACTTCCGGTAAAACTATACTACTATCATTGATATTATCCTATTTGTTATATATTTTTATATATTTATTTATATTTATGTATGTGGTGAAAAGGAGCCTAACTAGTGACAAAGGCTCAAGATCAAAGATCACAAAGCATGAAGGAACAAGCCTACAACATAATAAAGACCAAAGATTCAAGAACTCAATGACAATGCAATCTCACCAAAGTCAAAGGAAGCAAGATTCAAGATCTCACCTCATGAATTCGAAGACCGCACATTAGGGAAGATTGTCAGCCTCAAATATGTCTATGACCATGGAAGCTCAAAATCTATAGGATACCTCCTTGAGCTGAACAAGGAAGCTCGGTTATTATTTAAGGAAGCACGGTCTTTAATTAATTATACGTTGTAATAGGCTAGACCGGGTAAACGGGCTCGTTTATGTAAGATAATGGTCACGTGTATCAGGCGAAAGCCCAAGTAATACTGAGTCCGGCCCATAGAAAATACCATAGGCATGTAAGCCTCATGGTTTAACTATAAATACACCTATCCAAGGATGGAGAAGGTGTTGGTTCATTTGTAAACTTTCTCTTGTAAATTAATTCAACCCTTTTCTCTCTACTTTCTCTCTCTAACTTCTCTCTAAACATCTTCCTAGTTTCTTCCACTTTTCTTCTTGAATCCATGATCTAGTTAATGAAGTGAAGTGATTTCTTAGTTCCGACACCCCTGTTGCAAGAATTGAAGCAATTAGGCTATTTTTAGCTTATGCTTTATTTAAAGATTTTTTGATGTATCAAATGGATGTAAAAAGTGTCTTTCTCTATGGGAAGATTGAAGAAGAGGTGTATGTATGTCAACCACCAGGATTTGAAGATCCAAACTTTCCTGATAGAGTATACAAGGTTGAAAAAGCATTGTAAGGACTACATCAAGCTCCTAGAGGTTGGTATGAAACCTTGTCAACATATGTGTTAGACAATGGATTTCAAAGAGGGAAAATTGACAAGACCTTATTCATTAAAAGGTACAAAGGTGATATTTTGTTGGTCCAAGTTTATGTGGATGATATCATCTTTGGTTCAACAAAGAAGGAGCTATGCATTGCATTTGAGAAGTTGATGCATGAGAAATTTCAGATGAGTTCTATGGGAGAACTTACATTCTTCTTAGGATTACAAGTGAAGCAGAAGAAGGATGGCATATTTATTAGTCAAGATAAATATGTTGATGAAATTTTAAAGAAATTTGGGTTTACAGAAGTTAAGACTGTAAGCACATTAATGGAAACTCAAAAGCCTCTGCTCAAGGATGAAGATGGTGAAGAAGTATATGTTCATATGTATAGGTCAATGATTGGTTCATTGATGTATCTTACATCTTCAAGACCTGACATCATGTTTGCAGTGTGTGCCTGTGCTAGATACTAAGTCAATCCAAAGGTTTCACATCTTTATGTTGTGAAAAGGATTTTTA
The DNA here is from genome assembly GCA_026074375.1 of Tanacetum coccineum. Taxonomy (NCBI): domain Eukaryota; kingdom Viridiplantae; phylum Streptophyta; class Magnoliopsida; order Asterales; family Asteraceae; genus Tanacetum; species Tanacetum coccineum. Next base: position 7,473 of record BQNB010068916.1, read on the forward strand.
GGTACTTAAAAGGTTAACCAAAATTGGGTCTTTGGTATCCAAAAGATTCTCCTTTTGATTTGGTAGCATATACTAATAGTGATTATGCTGGAGCAAGCTTGGATAGGAAGTCTACAACAGGAGATTGTCAATTCCTTGGATGTAGATTAATATCATGTCAGTGCAAGAAACAGACAGTGGTTGCAAATTTCATAATAGAAGCTGAGTATGTGGCTGCTTCAAGTTATTGTAGACAAGTGCTTTGGATTCAGTACTATTTTGACAATAACAGTTGATGTAGATTAATATCATGGCAGTTCAAGTTGCTGTAGACAAGTTGCTGTAGACAAGTGTTGTAGACAAGAAGCTGAGTATGGGTATAATTTTATGCATACCAAAATCTTTATTGACAATAACAGTACTATTTGCATAATTAAAAATCCTATTTTTCATTCAAAAACAAAGCATATAGAGATCAGACATCATTTTATTAGAGATTGTAATGAAAAGAAATTGATTCAAATGGTCAAAATCTATACTGACAAGAATGTTGCAGATATGCTTACAAAAGCTTTTGATGTAAGTAGATTTCAATATTTGATTGTTAGTATTGGAATGCTAAATCTTTAAAGTCTTTTATCTCTTTATGTTTTTGTAGAGTTTTATATGAATTACTACTGTTATTCATGTCATTAAAAGTTTCTGTTGTTAAGTATAATTAATACTGCTGATTATACTTAATACTGCTAAGTTACTACTATTAGTTATACTTAATACTGTTAGGTATAATTAAGATTGTGATAATTGTGAAAATTGTTATGGCTTGTGTTTTCTTGGTTTTTGGACTAACATTTTGCAGGAAAAACAAAGAAAAATGTTAAATTGATGAAGGAAAAGCTGTTTAGAATGGAATTAGAGTTAATGTTGGTGACTCAAAGTTAATGCTGCTAGGCATAACTTACTACTGCTGGGTGAAAGTTAATGTTGTTGAGGGTATTTTTCATAAATACTTCGATTAAGGGTTTCAATCGATCTGTTAATCAATTTCACTCTTTCAAATACTCTCTAACTACAAACCCTAACTTAATTTTATCATCCATTATCAAAACCCAACATAAATGGCGACTCTAAAGTTTACAAATACTCATAATATGGTCGCATTTTTGTATAAACCCACAGAGAGTGATGGGTTTTGAATAAATTTTGAATGCATTAACAGTTAATCCTACTATATATATTTCTTACGTTGAACAGTTCCTGGTCTACTGTCAAGGCCAGAAACTATCAATGGGAATAGAACAGTTACATGCCTAGTAATGGCAAGAAGATAATCATCACTAATCATCTGTAAAGAGATCTACAACAGCGATGAGAAGGTATTTGATGTTTACCAAATTCTACCATTTTTGAACAACTTACATTGATGGGGTATGAGAAAATTTCACAAAAACTAACTTTTTATAAACCATTCTTTTTCCCACAATGGAAATTTCTAATTCATACTATTTTATAGTGTCTAAGTCCAAAGACTACTGCATGGAATGAGTTTAGTAGTACTATGGCATCTGCCATTATCTGCTTAGCCACAAACCAGAAATTTAACTTTTCAAAATTGATTTTTGATAGTATGATTAGAAACTTAGATAGTAAGCAAGCTAAATTTTTGATGTATCTAAGGTTTGTACAAATATTTTTGGACAAACAATTTGATGGGCTGCCAACTTATAAGAGAATTTATATTGCACCCTATCACACTAAAAAGATTTTTGGAAACATGAGAAGAATAGGCAAAGGTTTTTCTGGTAGAGTAACACCTTTATTTCAAACAATGGTGGTACAAAACCAATCACAAATGGGTGAAGGTTCAACAATTCCAACTGATCCCCATTACACACCCACTTTTATTCAACCATATACTCAACCTTAAAAGACACAAAAACCTAGGAAGCCTAAAGAAAGGACACTCAGGTACCTCAGTCTAGTGATCCTATTAAGAATGTTGCAGACGAGGCTGTTCCATAAGGCTTGGTGACAGTTTGGTAAGGGCTGCCACGACTGCTTCCTAGCTTAAAGCAGAGCAGGATAGTGTAACATAAATAAGACCCAAACCAAGAAACACCTAATGAATCTAGTTTTCCCTAGGAACTACTATCAGTGGTGGTCCCAGGTGCCCAAAAAACCATGGGGATACTATTGCTCAAACTAGGTTTGAGAATGTATCTAAACATTATAATGATTCACTGCTCGCAAGAGGTAACAGACTTCAAAGTGAAGAGGATAGACTTAAACTTAATGAATTGATGGCACTATGTACCACTTTACAAAATAGGATTCTTGATTTGAAGAAGACAAAGACCTCTCAACATAATGAGATTGCTAGTTTGAAAAGAGGGTCAAGTAGCTGAAAAGAGAAGATAGGTCAAAAACTTATAGGCTGAAGAGATTATACAAAGTTAGTTTGAGTGCTAGGGTAGAATCCTCTGGGATGAAAGAAAGTTTGGGTGAGGATGCATCCAAACAGGGGAGTATTGATGCTATTGATTTAGATGAAGAAATTACCCTGGTTAGTGTTGCTGGTGATATAGTTAGTGCTGCTAGTGCTGTAACAACTTTTAGTGCTGCTACAACAACTATTGCTATAATTAATAATGTTGATGATATTACTTTGGCTCAAGCACTTGAAGAAATAAAAAGTGCAAAGCCCAAGAAGAAAGGGATTGTTATACATGAGCTAGGTGAATCTACAACAACAATATCTTCACAACTATCTTCACAACAATTACAGGACAAAGGTAAAGGGGTATTGATAGAACCTGTGAAGCCTATGAAGAAAAACGATCAATCATCTTGATGAAAAACTGCTTTAAATCTACAACTGCATTTGATGAAAAGAAAGACTTGTAAGAGAGGAAAGATGAAAAGAAGAAGAGCCATTATGCCTTGATTAAACATGGATGATATACAGGCAAAAGATTGATGCTGATACATCAATTGGATGAAAAGAAGCAAGCACAAGAACAAGAAGAGTTTCTATTAAAAAAAGGCTACATTATTTTCAACAACTCTTAGAGAAAAGAAGAAAGCATTTTGCAGCTAAAAGAGTAGAAGAGAAAAGAAACAAACCACCAACAAAAGCTCAATAGAGAAAGATAATGTGTACTTACCTAAAGAACATGGAAGGATACAAGCTCAATGATTTGAAGTTGAAAGAGTTTGATTCTATACAAGAGATTGTTTAAATAGAGCATATCAAAAGGTAAATACATTTGAAGGACTTTATACAAAGTTGGTGGAAGACAAAGAAAATAAAGCAGGAACAGAGCTGGTATAAGAGAGTACAAAGAAGCAAAAGGTGGAAGATGAGAAAGAAACAGCAGAGCTTAAACAGAGAATGGAAATCATTCCAGATGAAGAAGAAGTAGCAATTGATGTTATACCTTTGGCTGTTAAGTCTCCAAGTATTGTTGGCTGGAAGATTCATAAAGAAAGAAGAAAAAACTATTATCAAATAATGAGAGCTGATGGAAAGTCTCAAACGTACATGATCTTTAGTCACATGCTTAAAAGTTTTGACAGGAAAGATTTAGAAAATTTGTACAAGTTGGTAAAAGCTAAATATAAGTCAATAAAGAACTAGTGGAAGACATTGGATTTGATATTATGGGTGATTTGAAAACAATTTAAAACACATATAGAAGATAAAGATGAAAGAATCAACAAGACGACAACGTGTATGAATTAGAAGCTTATGACCTCCTAAGGAGTACATTCATGATTATGCAACATGTGCCAATATATAATGTTGGTAGAGAAGAAGTATCCCCTTACACCATCTACACTTTCAATGATGTTGGAAAAGAAGCTTATGATTCATTATGAAAGTGAAATGGCTTATCAGCTTCTTAAATTCATCATGAAACAACTTAAGAAGTAAAGAAGTGTTTGGAAGCATTCCCTCATGTGTTGATGGAGCTTTCAATGAAGAAACTTGATGATGTTGAAGAAGATTCAAGTTTAGGGGAGAATTATGGATATAAAAGTCTTCTTGATGTTTGTTTGAATTAATGCTGCTCATGTATTGTATAATGCTGCTCACTGGATTTATGCTGCACATGAACTTCAAAGAAAATATACTAAGTGTTTACTACTGCTAGTACAAAGTTACTACTGCTAGTGAATATTATAATGCAGATAGTGGTTTCTAAAAAAAAGGGGGGGGGGGGGGGGGTTTGGGGGGGGGGGGGGGGAGTGTTTTGTTTTTTTAGTTTGGGTTTTTTGGGGGGGGGTTTTTTGTGGTGTTTTTTTTTTTTTTTTTTTTTTGTGGTTGTTTGGGGGGTTTTTTTTTGGTTTTTGGTGATTTTTTTTGGTAGTAGAGTGTTGAGGTGTAGGATGATTGGTTTAGGATTTGTTGGGTGATATTGGGTTGTTGGTTGTATGTTTTGTTTGTTAATACGACTTAGTAGATTATAATTATTTTTATAAAAAGTGATATAACTTAAAGGATTATTCCGACTAGGCTCCTTGTTTATAAAATAGAGTCCCTAGGCATAGAGTTTGATATCTTTTTTTTATTATCTTTTATCAATTTTTCATAGCTTCAACTTGGAACCTTAATACGTAAGAGTATTCGTATTATTATCAATAATAATATTGGAGCTTATTTGTTGAATTTATTTTATTACCGTTTTTGCATTTAAGTCTCTTAATATTAAAGATTAGATTTCGCATAATCTTTAATACATTCAAACATAGTTTATACTATAGCTGTGTTAGATTTATCTAATATAACTAAACCTTAAACAAGCTTAAGGAATTCGATCTATTGAAGTAGGATCAACAACTTTTAAATACATAATATTCCATTCAGTTATGAAATTCCAATTCTTTTCTCAAATAATACTTATGTCGCACCTTGACCTAAGTTCATCGAGTAAAAATACTTAATGAAATCTTTTATAAACAATTACACAAAACATTTTTACAAACTCTAATGCAAACGCTGATACAGATAGGTTGGTTTTCGCAAGGTATATTACTAAGTAAAGCTTATTAAATAGGACGTGGTCGGGTACCGTTGCAAGTTTAGTTAGAGATCATCCACTATTAGCTACCATCATCTTATTTGAGGTGAGTTCTCGTAGCCCCATTTTTAAACTCTTTTCTGTTGGAGGAAAATGATACTCAAAACTTATTTCAACTACTTTTAATACTGTGCAAAAACTTTTATTTCTTTTTGGACAATGCTATGTGCCTTAGATGTGTATATGAAGCATTGAACATTATATAATGCTATCGAACAACCTATGTGAATACTATGAGATCTATTTATGCGAAGTTCCAATGTGAATTTCTACTCCACACTATTTAGCCGACTGTGTAGCGCCAGCTGGTAGGCGATAGGTCCGGAGGACTATAAGCGCGCGGGGACTCTATTGTTTTATTGATTTGGGTTGAGATTTGTTGATAAATTAAATACTATTGTATGCATTCTGGTTTCATATTGCACAACTATCCACTCTTAAATTCTAGCACAACAACTGGGTTTACTTCTAAACCTACGAGCTCACCAACGTAATGTTGACCCTTTCGAGTATCATTTTCAGTGATCATGTTGACATCCGTCAAGCTCAGGTTAAACAACCTTTAAGTTTTATAACGTCTTTGACTAAATTTACGTGTATAAATATTTTGGCTTGTCGGTAGTCATTTTGACTTGAATTGTTTTTTTATTCAACCTCGATTACGAGCATGCCTTTGAGCAATGATCCATATTTTCAGGTTATTATTTAACCCCGTACACTTAATATATATATATATATATATATATATATATATATATGTGGCATAAATTAATTTTTATGGATAACCGAATAGGTTATTCCGCAAAACGTCCAAAAACGTACATTAAATATGAACCCGACTTTAGACTAAAAATTAGTATACATGCTTTACGTATTTTTATTATTTTACATATGTAACCTATATATTACAATTTTATTTTTAACATTTATGTTCACTCTTCGTGATTGCGTCTAAACCTTTACATTATATACCCGTTTTACCCAGAACCTAAAGTATACCGCTAAAACTCAAAAGTTTATAATCTCTTATCATTTTCCTTTTTAGAGACAAAGGATCCAATACAAGACACGTTAATAATCTAAAAAATCTATTTAGATAATAGTATGAGTGACTAGTTGAGCTAATATCAACACACGTGCTATATCTAACTAGTAGATGTAGATACTGGCTTTAGTGACTAATTATGCAAATGTCAAAACATGTATTATCTACACTAAAATAGATAATGAGCCATACACTTTTATGTGTAATATGTAGTATAAAAGTAAGAAAATCTCATTCCATGCACACCTGATGTACGAAAATAATAATAATAAAGACAAGTATCTAAATGTGCAAATCGTTAGATATACTGTTAGAAGGGTTGGAAGATTTTAAAAAGAAAAAGGTGTTATACAAGAGAAGGTTTATATTTTAAATAAGTATTTGTCTTACGTCACGTCTAGTAAGATCTACATTCGTTGCGTTGCCTACTTGATCGTTATTGCCGAAATCGTTGAACTTGATTTTAACTTCTATGGTGAGTTCACGCATCCTCTTTTTTGATGTTTTACATATTTTGGGGTGGAATGCATGAACTATATTTTATGAACTATTTTACCACTATTATATAAACTTCTTTGTACTATCTTGTCAAAGTGACAAATTATGCGAGTGAGTAATCACATACCCCTTTTTACATAACTGTTGCGAAAATTCAACTTTATATTGTGCCATTTTCTGATTCAATAATATGTTGACCAAATGGTTGTATTTTACACTCTTAAATAGATGACCAAAGACATTCTACAAGAATGTATAATCTTCCTGAGTTTTTGGATAGCAACACCAATATTAATTATTTCATCGATTTGGCTTATGACTAATGTTTACTGAGAGTCCGGAGAGTACACACGCATGTTTGTAATAACTTATTAATTATCGTAATGCACCAAATTTATAACTTGATAAATTGAATTATGCTCCGTAGTTACTAAATTTTTTATAATGCATGCATAGCTAGCAGGTAGACGTGTTAGATACTTGTCCATTTCATATAGATTCATAAGACTAGTGTATCTAGTTAGTATATGAAATATTTTTTAAAAAATCTGTTTTGTGTTGGGCATACATGTATACTTGTCAAATATATTTGTTTACGTATCCTTATTGAAGGTTAAATTTATATCTTTATCGTAGAAATGCTTTACTATTGTCTTATGAATTATTTTGTTATAGTTTTGTAAATTACTAGTACTATATGCGAACTTATAAAAATATTTCTTGTGAGTTCACTTGCCCCATCTTTCTAAATGTTTTATACGTTTTTGAGGTGATTTGCATAAATGTTACTAATTTATGAAATATTTGAGCATACTATGCAAATTATTTTATGTGCGCGTGACTTGTTAAACTATTTGGACATTTTGAGCTATTTGGACTATATGAAGTTTTTGCACTATTTGGACTATATGAACTATTTGGACGTTTTTAGCTATATTAGACTAATTTTGTACTGATAAATCTTTGATTATTCGCATGATCCGGTTTTACTACTCTTTATGTTGAAAATATTCATACTATAACTTAATTTTTTAAAATCAGTCAGATTGCCTATTAAGACTTTGCGTACTATTTTATATACGCATGACTTTACTAAATTGAGACTCTCGTTCATCTAGATATCTGTATGAATAGAAAAACTGTTGGACTTCGCATATTATATTTCTAATATGTAAGACTTGGTTAATATTGGACTTCGTGTATTATATTTCTAATACGTATGGTTTTTATTAAAATGAGACTTCGTGTACTCTATATGAATACGTTGTGTGCATAGATATGAGTGTTGAATGTGTGGGATACCGTTCGTATCCTATGTGTTGTACCGTTCGTACCCCTCCACATCGTTAGTCCCCCATTGGGTACCAGTTCGTGCCCAATTTAAACTACCGTTCGTGCACTCTACTATTCAGGAGTGTAAATATTATGGATAGCGCTATTAGAGGTCAGTCAACCTCTCGTTTCCTATTTATGGAACGCATATTATTTATATAGGGGCTTTTGTGCATGGCACTATATTTATTGCACGACTTTACTATTAACCAAGTGGCTTTGAACATTTAGACTTTTTATTATCGGACATATCTTTATATCATGGAATTGTGTGTGAATTTATACGATACAAGTCTTGTATGGGCAGAACTTGTATTGGGATAAATTCATATGACTCTGGCCATGATGTCTTCTTTTATAAACTATATGTTGAGGCTTGTTCTTTATCATGTAAGAGTAGGTGAATGTATATATATTACAAGTATTGTATGAGCGGGACTCTTGCCATGAGGACTTATTTATAAAAGGGTTTTTGCATGAATTTCATAAAACCCGTGTACTCACCAACTATTTTCATAGTTGACCCGTTTTCTCATGCATTTCAGGTGATCGTCAGTAAGTTTCTTTTAAAGGCATGCATTATTAGTCTCATGTCACCTCTTTAAAAAAAATTAACGCAATGACGAAGCTTTTGTGAACTTGAAATTATTTTTAAAGCCAATATTCCCTAAGCCAATATTGTAATAATGTACTATTTCTATTTAATTAATGTATGGTGTTTGCTATTACCATGTGCTTGTGCCTTATGCTGTCACTCCGTGTTTTCGCTTTAGTGGGGTGTTACAGATTTGGTATCAGAGTTGTGGCTATAGTGAATGCCGGTTTTTGAAAAACTAAAACCCGCAACTATAACCAAAAAGTATTTTTTTTTTTTATAAAACACCAAACAGGATATGAGTTGACTAGTCTGGACATTGCATCATTTGACCTTAATTAGACGGAACTTGATCAACTCTGTCTAATTCAGGTAGAATCATGGGATGTCGGGAATAGTTACCGAGTATTGATTTGGTGGATCCATAGGTATAAGGTGACGTGAAGTTTGCATTGGTCGTGTGCGTTCATATTTCATGCTTTCATGTTTGTTCTATAGTCCAATATGTCATTTTATATGTGATCTTTATCTTTGCCGTTCTATGACCTGATAGACTAAGCACGTCTTTGTTTTTGTCATCTCATGGTCGCTAAGTCACATTCCTTACCTTTCCGTATATTATACGATTCAGACGAAGACCCCGACAAATATTAGTATTATGTTCTTCGGATAGACGTCGATAAATTTCGAGTCAGAGCTCGAGACGAGCAGCAGATGGACTACGTATGCACGACATGTAGAGACGTTCATTCTTTCGCTATTTGAAATTAATTCGACCTATATTTCGGTTACCTTTCGGTCTTATTTTGTCATATTATTAAGCCAACCATTTTGGCTGCGAATATGAGCAGGAGTGCTCAGATTTAGTGCATAACCACTTAGTGTTGATTTGATTCAACCCAACGACATGTTGGAAGATATTATGATACGACATAACCGCTTATTTTTGACTGGAAGTGAAACTACAACCGGATAGCCACTTGTTGAAGACCATTTATGGCATATATACCGCTCGCATACCTTAAAGCGACTTTTACCTCTGTCAATTTCAATCGCATATGAGACCAAAAAATTGGTTTTTTCCCCGCGCCAATTATGGCATTTAACAGGGTATATGACCATACCTTGCGTAATGCATGCGACTATTTTCTTATCCATTATGTGGATTGACATTATTTTTAACATGAAAACTTGTTACTTATAACGTTTCGTTCTTGAAGACATTCGATGAGACGGATTACGTCATTAGTTGCCTTAGGAGCAACTCGACTAGGAGTGTTATCACTTTATTTGTTTGGTTGTATGACCATCGCCTGGAAGACTCCTTTTAAGGTAAAATGATTGATAGAAGGATAAGAACCTTATACTTGATAAATTGGTTAATTTGCGTAACCATGACAACGATTTTCATCCTGGTGTTCGTATTTCAGAGATGGTACCAATTTGGATAAGTCAAATTCCTTTATAAGAAAAAGTTGTACGAATGAAATGTTTTTAAAAAAAAACCCTTTTTAGCATGATGCTTTAGTATATTTTAAATAATTGCATTATCTAGTATCAAAACCTATGTACTATATGGTAACTTCTAAACCTAAATTATTTGTTGAATATCATGTATCAACCCACCTTTGGAAAAGCATTCTTAACACATAAGTTTGTTTGTGTCAATTTCATTACACTTACCAAATACGATTTCAAAATTTTAAAATCTTGATTGTGCACTCCTTGAACTATTTTATTAAAACTCTTTATTTATGATTTATACTGAAAAGCCAACTTTAATAAAGGTCACTAAGAAATGCGAGCTTTCGCAGACGCATCTTTTTGCACGATTATCATTATAAAAATTTAAAACGATGCATGGAAGAATTTTATCCTTCTCTAAAGTAACTTTTGTGGCATCTCTTTTTACTATGATAATATACTTTTGGTCAAGCATTGCTCAAATAAATTTCTTTGGAAATTTTTTAAAACCATGTCTCTAAGAAGAAATACGCGCAACCTAGGAACGAATCTTAGAAACCAACTACTGTACCTTCATACTCTTCGAACCTAGAGCAGATATGAGTTGTTTTACCATAGTTTGGGTCGTCAATTGATTTAAAATCTAAAGAGCTTCGACATAGTAGTAAGGATGGATTGGTGGACTAGAGTTTTAGCAGAAATTTATTGCTTCGCGAAGATTGTTCAAATCCTTTTAGAAGATGTAAGAATTCTAGTGGTACAAGGAGATAGGTCTGAAAAGGACTTGAAGCTAGTATCGGCCATCAAGATGCGAAAATACATGGAGAAGGACTATGTCACATTTTTGGGACTACTATGGAAAAGGAGCAATATGAAAAGTATCCAAAATATTACGATAGAAAGGGATCATACCAGGTCTTTTCGGAAGATTTATCTCGACCCCCTCCAGCTAGGATAGTCGAGTTCTAAATCAACCTAGTGCCGGGAGCGACACCGGTGGTTAAGGCACCATATCATTTGGCACCATCAGAAATGAAGGAGATGTCCAGGAAACTACAAGAACTTTGAGTAAAGGATTAATAAGACCGAGTTCATCACCTTGGGGTGCACCAATGCATTTTGTCAAAAATAAAGACGAATCAAAGTGCACATGTATCAGTTACATGAAGTTGAACAAATTAACCATCAAGAATTGAATCCGTCTTTCTCGAATAGACGACCTATTCGATCAACTGCAAGGGCAACTTACTTTTTAAAGATTTACCTACGGTCAAGATGTAATTAGATAAGAGTCAAAGAAAAAGACACCTCAAGACAGCGTTCAGGACGCGGTACGGGCTCCGATACAAATTCATAGTCATACCCTTTGGGTTGACTAATGCATCGACAACGCTTATGTATCTAATGAACAAGGTATATAGACCCTACTTATATAAGTTCGTAATAATGTACATTGATGATATTCCCATCTACTCATGAAGTAAGGAAGAACACGAACAACAGTTAGATACCATTTTGAGGTTTCACAAGGACAAGAAATGGTATGCCAAATTTCTCTAAGTGTGAGTTTTGGTTTCGAGAAGTACAATTTCTTGATCACGTGGTCAATGCAAAGGGAATTCAGATCCTTCATCGCCAGAGTAAAGATTGAAGCTATTAAGAAATGGGTAAAGATCACGATGGATCTTGTGACAAAGTTACTTAGGACGTTGAGAGGGCATGACTCGATATGGGTTATCATTGATTGGTTAAGGAAGTCTGTGCACTTCCTTCTGAACCGAGAAGACTTCAAGTTGGATAACTTTGCCAAGTTACACATTAAGAAAATAGCTCAATTGAAGGTATTATTTGTTGGTGTTCTTTTACCAACTTTGTTTATTTTATTAAAATTGAAAGAGAAAATATTTTTATATTTTTGTTTTAATCTTCTATTCATACTAAAAAGAAAAGAAAAATATTTTTTTTACTTTTATTTTTGTAATTGTTTTTTTTATTTTTTTTTAACAAAAACAAAACTTTCAAAAATGAAAGGGTCATCAAATTAATATCAACAAACTTTAAACGATAGAATCTTAATCACAAGTCCCCGGCAGCGACGCCAAAAATTGATTGAAATTTTACATACATATATAAAATATAATATATATAATACGATGAAAAATTTACCAATTTACCCTTGAGGACAAAGGTGAAAAGGAAACTCTTCAAAATATATATAATATAATATAATACGTATCTTAACCGGGAAGTATGATTCCCCGGGTCGTTTCCCCAACGACTTGTGAAATTGAAACCACGTTTTTCGCTTGGACAATGATTTGAATGGGAAACAATAGTTGATTTGATTAGAATTAACAAATTTTAACAATTAAGCATAAAGACAAATAACGAGAAATCAAAATTTAACTAAAAACGCAAAACGGGACCCTTAAACGGAGGTCAAAAATCCTAATTTGCTAAAAATAAACCTAACTTAAATTTTACTTTTAAAATGGACTCTATTTGACTAAAAAGTAAGTTTAAAGAAAACTAGAACAAAAACGGAGTTGAAATGAACGTTAAAACACGAAAAACAAAAACGAGAACGAATCCCGTTCTTTAGAAAACGAAATTTTGCAAATTAGACCCTACGAAAGCAAAACTAATTTTCCTATGAACTTTAGGATAAAAGAAAATTTTCTAAAAAAGATTTTTATTTTTTTGATTATTTTTCTATTTTTTATGATTTTTTAAAGTTTTTAATGAAAATAAATGATTAAAAATACTAAATTAACTCTAAAAATTCTAGAAAAATGACAGAAAATAGCTTAAACTATTTAAATCCTAGGAAAAATAAGCACGAGATCACAGCTTATAAAATAAGCTGTGAAATAAGCTTTGACAGCTTATTAGGCTTATTGGGGAAAATTGTGTATAAGAAATAAATTGTGCAAGGGTCTTATGAAAAAGACCCAAGGGCACAGCGGTAAGGAGTGGGAGTGTGTGTGTTTATAAAAGGTTGAGGTGTTGAGGTCGGGGGTTCGAGCCTTGCTCACCCCCGACTTCCACTTCCCTTTTTTTTTGGTTTTTATGAAAAACTTAAAGAACAAAAGTTGTTAAGGACAACTTTTTAAGCAACTTTAACAAAGAAACTATAAGCTGAAACTCAAAAATAAGCTCTTAAAGAGCTTATGAAAAAGCTGTTTACAGGAAATGAGCTTTTGAGCTCTAAAAGGCTATGATTCACTAAAAGGCTTGCACACAATTCATTATAATCTTAATTTTAAAAACAAAAGCTGTTCTAAAAAGCTAATGATGTGGAGAATCTACTTTTGATAAGCTAATAATCAAAATAACACATTTAACTATCTAAATTCTATGATCTAGGAGGCAAACTCAGCAAAGAAAACTTAAAGCTTAAAAACTTAATAAGCTATAAACCTCAATAAGCTATTTCAGATTCTAAGCTTTTGAAGACTTATCTATCTACTTATATGCTATGAATTCCAATTATAAAAACAGATTTTTAAAGCTATGACATTCAAATTAAGAAACTAAGTTTAGATACTACTGTTTAGCAAACTCAGCAAAGAAAACTTAAAGCTTAAAAACTTAATAAGCTATAATCCTGAATAAGCTATTTCAGATCCTAAGCTTTTGCAAACTTAACAATCAACAAATAAGCTATAAATCAAATTCATAAAAAAACTAAGCTTATAAGCTAGAAATCTAAATTAAGAACCTAAAATCTACTTAGTACTGTTTTTGTATTTTTAGGATTTTTGATGAAATTTAAAAGCAAATTAAACCTAGAGATTAAGCTAGAAATTTGAAAACAAGTTTTAAACTAACTTATACTATGTCTAAACTATAAGCTTACTCATTTTGAAATCCTAAAACCTAATTAAGTTATCTTAAGTTCAAATGGAAAGGCAGTAGTACTAACAACAGTTAGTACTGCTGGTGCAATTTGCAAAGGTGCAAAGCACAAATGCAGGTATCCTAAAGGGATACCCATGCACTACACACTCTTATTGAGAGTGTCTAAACTCAACTTAAACAAGATCCAAGCTCAATTAGGCTTAGATAAAGTTTTTAACAAGCAAAAGAAATGAAAAAGTCCCCTGGTGCAGGAACAAAGATATTAAACTCAAACTTTTAATATTTTGAAATCTAACTTGAGAAAACAACTAAACTATTCATTTTAAACTTAATCAAAACTAGATCAAAAGCTTATATTAAATTCCTTTGACTATTTGAGGTCAAACAGTACTAATCCAAACACCCCTTTATACTTATGACATATTTTTTTTTAGCTTGAGATTAAAATCCAGTGGACAAAACTTTAATACCAGATTACAATTAGCTTATAACAAGCTTAACAAACATAAATCCATAATCAATTAAGCTAGAATTATGAATCTAAAAGCTAAGCTACTTATTTTTGGTTTTTTAGTGATATTAAGACAATTAATGCAAAACTAAGATTTAAGCTATAAAGACTTTAAGACAAATTATCAATTAAGACTAATAATCATCATAAGACAAGAATAAGCACAAAATAACAAGCTAATAAGCAGTTTATAAGCAGATAAGCAAATTTAGACTAGGAAATTAAAAACAAGGAAAGTAAATGAAAACTTACAATGGCCTTAGCAAAACAAAGGCTATTAAGCTAAAATGAGCATCTGCAAGCTCTGGATTATCTTAGGATAAGCCAGTTTAAGTCCATATGAGCCCTTCCATAATTGGCTCATCTTCTAAAAGTCCAAATAAGCAAAGGTACTTTAAGCTGATTTTAAAGCTTTGAGTATATTAAATGACTTATTAAGCTCCAATCTAAGCTTAGAGACTTAGATGAATTTGTTTGAGCTTTTGAGAAACTGTTCAATCATTAACAGCTTATTATACTTTTAAGAAAATATGAGCTTATGAAAGATCTAAGGGCTTAATAAGAAACTTTTTATTAATTGGAAAACAACTGATTACAATACTTGAAATAAAACATTACATTGAGAGATCATTAACTAAAACATTTTTGAAAGAAAAGTTACATAAACTAAATAAGCTGAAAATTGTAAAAAACTATCTAACATCTTGTGCGTGTGAGAGTGAGGCTTTTTATAGCCCTTAGCTGAAGCTTCTAGGCTCTCAAGGTTGTTACACGATCCTTTCAATCCCTGCCCTTCATTCCTTCAATCATTGGAGGTCTAATCTTGGCCGTTGGATTGAATTATAGCTCACACGGATTGCCAGCGTGGCATCCGTGTGGCAGAGGCCTCTGTGCTTCTTATGAGAGTACCTCAAGTGCAAATCCCAACATTCCTTTGTGCTTTCTTTAATCCAACGTGTCATTCCTTTGATGGAATTGACCAATGAGAGCATTTGGTGATGTAAACTTCTGCCCATGTGTACTTTGCCCCTTGAATTGTCCCTCTTGCCCCTTAATTACCATTTGCGCTTTGTTTTAACCTTGGGTTAATTGGGGAAGATAATGAACAGTGTAAAACTGTTTTTCACGCTCACTTTTTAACTGAAAGAGGGGTGTATGTTTGACTCGGGGTAAAAGGGGGTGAGTTTGGGTAATTGGCAGTTTTAGTCCCTATGTTTGTATAATAAAAGTCCAAGTGTAAACTACTTTCCAAACTTGGCAAGATTGGTCCATGGACTTAGCATTTGTGGGTTATGGGCTTAGGTTTTGGGCTTTGGGCTTTGAATTCCTGGCTTCTTTTGTGCTCTTCCGTTCCTTGTGTTCGTGTTTGCCCGGTTTTAACCGTTTTCTTGTGGTTTTTGCTTTATTCGTACCTGCACATTCAAAACACACAAACAAGCATATCTTTGCCATTTTTATTATGTTTTTGGTCTTTATTGAGTTTATTTTGATATAAAATGGATATGTGTTTTCACACATATCATACGGCGTATTAAGGTAAAACCAGTTGATTCTTCTTCGTTGACCAAAGTATTATATACGGCGTATCGTTGATGTAGATACGGCGTGTTCTTCAAAGTCAGGCAATGGTCTTTTGATTCGTCAAAGTCTTGGATATGTCGTATAGGTCTAGAATAATACGGCGTATTGGCTGTCAGACCAGTAGACTTTCTCGAACTCTTCATCTATGCTTCAAAATGCGTGCCTTTTAGCATAACTTCATCAAGTACTCCATAATTACTACAATTCTTAAATATAAACGATTAAGTAACAATTCTTGCAATAATTATACAAAATGGGTTAATTACATGGGATAAATGATGCTATAAAATAGACGTTATTTGATGTCATCAACACCAATAATTGTCGTGAATTAAGGCACCAAATTAAAGAGGCTGTGAAATCAGGGCAGCTTTCCTACCTTGTGAAAGGAATAAAAAAGGGCAAGGCGAAGGTTTCGAACACTCAACTGGGTGACTAGAAGAAAGGTAACAAGGATGCAATATCAGCCGAAGCTCATATCCTTATGATAAATATGGAAGGTCATACCCCAAAAAGAAAGTCGATGGAAGAACCCATTATCAGACTTGGGGAAATTACGTTCCCCCCTATTTCAGGCATTAACAATTCCTCTGATCCGGTTATATCCGGAAGACAAGTCAATCGGGTATATATGGATAGCGGATGCTCGTATGAAGATATCTATGAGCATTGTTTTCTAAAATTAAATCCTTCCATCAGATCGCTCAGAATAGACTTAAAGGTTCCACTTGTTGGCTTCTCGAGGGAATATTCCTAGCCTCTAGGAGAAGTCCCTTTGGAAATCACTACAAGTGACAGCCCCTTCATAAGAACGGAGGTCCATAATTTTGTCATCGTAAGGTCTAATTCTTTGGACAACCTACTGCTTGGAAGAACCGCCATGCAAAGAATGGGTATCGTGGTATCAACAATCCAACGAGGCAACATGCAAGGAGGTAAAAGAACTTATGAAGGCGGGAATCCTACAAAAAGTTAAGGATCAAATGTGGGTAGCCAACCCAGTGATGGTAAAGAAAAGCGACGGAGGCTGGAGAATGTGCGTAGACTTCACGGACATAAACAAAGCTTGCACTAAAGACTGTTACCCCTTACCAAAGATTGATTGGAAGGTGGAATCCCTTTCAAGATTTTGACTAAAGTGCTTCTTGGATGCTTATAAAGGCTACCATCAAATACAAATGGCTAAGGAAGACGAAGATAAGACAGCCTTCTTCGCAGGAAAAGGAGTATTTTGTTATCGAAAGATGCCTTTTGGTCTGAAGAATGCAGGCGCTACTTACCAAAGGTTGGTAGATAAAATATTCAACTACTAGATTGGGCAAAATATTGAGTCTTACGTTGATGACATGGTGATAAAGAGCACCTCTGAAGAAGACATGATAAAGGACATCCAAGAAACCTTCGACAGGTTTCGATCAGTCAACATGAAGCTTAATCCAAAAAATGCTCTTTTGGTGTCGAAGAGGGTCCATTCTTAGGACATTTCATTACCAAACAAGGAATAAGGGCCAACCCCTCGAAAGTCAAAGCAGTAACCGACATGGAAACACCAAAGACGCTCAAGGACGTACATAGTCTCAATGGAAAGCTGGCAGCACTTAGCCGATTCTTATCAAAGGGTGCCAAGAAGTCACTCCTTTCTTCAAGGCACTCAAGAGTTTTGTAGACAAGAAAACTATAAAATAGATAGCGGATGCCGAAAAAGCTTTCCAAAAAATGAAGGAATTCATAAAAATCTTACCAACACTTATTTCCCCGATCAAAGGCGAAGTGTTGGTAGTGTATCTTGCAGCCACAACGGAAAGCATAAGCGTTATTTTACTCGCAAAAAGAGAAGAAGGACAAGTCCCCATCTACTTCGTAAGTGGGGTACTGCAAGGAGCAAAGCTCAATTACCCAGGAATGGAAAAACTCATATTGGCACTTGTGTACGTTGCAAGAAGGCTTTAAATATATTTCCAAGCACACCCATAAGAGTGCTGACCGATGCACCCATCAAGCAAACACTCGTAAGTCCCGAAAAGTCTGGACGAGTGGCCAAGTAGACCATCAAACTAGGAGAGCACGACATCGAGTTCAAGGGACGTGACGCTATCAAAAAATAGATACCGAAGGACTTCTACATTGAAATGCCTTATGATGGGGATGAAAGGATAACAGCAAGTGGGATAGTAACTAAAAAGGAAAATTCAGAGCTAGACAACACATGGAAGCTCTATACTGATGGAGCCTCAAGCTCTGATGGTTTAGGAGCTGGATTAATGTTGAGTAGTCCTGGAAGCAAAGAGTACACATATGCCCTACGGTTTGAGTTTGAAACTACAAACAACAAGACAGAATATGAAGCATTGCTAGCAGGTCTGTGAATAGCTAAAGAAATAGAAATCAAAATCTTAGCCATCTTCGCAGACTCTCAGTTAATAGTCAAGCAAATAAAGGGACTCTTCGAAGCAAGACAGCCTGCAACCAAGCAATATTTAGAAAAAGTGAGGGAAGTCTTGGAGGGTTTTGACATCTACGTGATAGAGCATATCTGAAGAAACCAGAATAAAAAAGCTGACGCATTAAGCCAGTTAGCTTCAATGACCTTTGAACATCTTACTAAAGAAGTGTTGGTGGAAGTCTTAGCAAAAAGGTCAATAAACAAGAACGAAGTATCAAAGATTGAAGCTGAGAAAGGAGAAAGCTGGCTGACTCCAACCTATGAGTACTTAATAAGTGGCTTACTACCAGAAGATCCTAAAGAAGCCAGGAAAGTCAGAATTAAGGCCCCACGATATTAACTGATCAAAGGAAGCCTATACAGAAAGTCTTTCTTAACACATTAGATCCGTTGCATAGGTCATTCTAAGGCTAAAAACATTATCGAAGAGATACACAAAGGCTCATGTGGGTTTAATGCAAAACTCCATTCTATGGTAGTTAAGGTTACGAAATAAGGTTACTATTGGCCATCGATGTATAGAGATGCTGCCAAGAAAATCCAAGATTGTACACAGTGTCAAGCATACTCTACAATGAAGACACCAAACAATAATGCAGTAACCATTGGTAGCACATGGCCATTTAGTCATTGAGGAATCGACATCTTAGGACCCCTACCTGTGGCCTCAGGGAATCTAAAGTTCCTATCCATAGTCGTCGAACACTCAACCAAATGGGTAGAGGCCAAGCCCGTAACCGTAGCAAACGGGAGACAAGAAGAAAAATTTGCATGGGAACATGTCATATGCAGATTCGGAGTCCCACAACAATAACTTCGAAAGATGACAAGCAGTTTAGAGAAGGTATCTTCGTAGACTTCTGCAGCAGATTAAAGATTATGTGATCCTTCTCCCCCATCACGGAGCATATAGAAATAATGAACCACATCGAGAAGCAATTGGTTTGAAGCTAACAAGGGTGGGTAGATGACCTAGCCTGAGTCCTATAGGTACACCAAACCTTGCCAAAGAATAGCTAAAACGAAACCCCTTTCTCTTTGACCTACGGTTCAGAGGCTATAATCCCAACAACTGCAAGCCTTATATCTAAAAAAGAAGAACCCGTAGCAGGTGAAAAGGTCAAGAGAAAGGAAGGCATAGAAGTAGCCTCCATTGAAGAGGCTTACTATTGGAATCAACTTTGAAGGTATCACAATACAAGAAGTAATCATTCCACGTTCAAACTAGGAGACTTTGTATTATTATCGCAAGGCAACAAAGATAGCCAAAACGTGTGGCAAGGAACTCACATTATAAACAAAGTATATGAAGGAGAGATTTACAAGATAACAGATGCCTTCGACTACTCGTTGGTCCAAACAGCGAAAGGAACAAGTCTCTATAAGTTTTACATATGAAGCCTACAACTCAAAATCTTTTCAGGTCATTGTTCAGATTATTTTCTTGTCAAAGGGAGAGTTACTAAGTGTAGCAAACTAAGTGTTCATATAAAAAATGATGTAAATATTTCTACATGCTTAATGATAGTTGCATTTCCCTCCAAATCTTTTGTGTCATTATGTACAACAAAAAAATGTTGTAAGGCCACACTTAAGCCTTACTATTATTTATAACCAAGTACTTAAAAGTTTCAATGTTTGAAAGGATGTCATAAGGCCACACTTGAGCCTTATACTTATACAAACATCCATAAATTTCATGTTAACTTCCCCAAGGTCTTCATTCGAAGCCCTGCGGGCTAAAACGAAGCGGGTCGCAACCCTCCGTTACAAGCGAAGGACTGCTTGTAAACCTTGGTGAACATGATAAGGCCACACATGATCCATCGCTTATTAAAGCGTAAACACATTATATGAAAAAGATATATAAGGGGTCAGACTAAGGTCCCCCACAGTTTCCCAACAAACAATACAAGGGAAAGTAAAACTACAAGCAACAAAGTAGTAGCAAAATTTTGGACTACATCCCCATATCATTAAAAGTCCCCGATGGGAAAACATCCAAAGCCAATCACAAGGATTGGCAAAAACTGTTCATATGATGGCCTACACAAACCATCAAGGCAAATACATAAAACATTGTTTAAAGGCTGAAGCATGCAGAACATAAAGAGAAGTTGTTTAAAGGGTACATGCTACCCTTGGAGCCAAATTATCACCAACATGGTGACCTTCAAACAGATGAAGGAGACTGCGGCTTAGAAACAAGAACATAAGATGGAGTGGCTTTCTGAGAAGAAGGTGCAGGAGCATGAGTTCTCATTGGAGTAGGGCATTGAAGTGTTAGTGGCTTCTTTGAGAGCAAAGCTTTGACTGACGCTGAAGGATTTTCTACAACCTCAGATAGGAATGGGAAGGTAGTAGTTGTGAGGTCATTCCCATCCTTTATATGTTCCTTCTTGTATGAAGGCCGGTAACCTTTCACCTTATTCAAATCGAAGGGCTCCTTCATCTCGGCAACTTCCTCGAAAGCAGCACATCTCTCGTAGAAGACTGCAGAAGAGACAAGCTTACCAGCAAGCATACCTAGCTCATCGCTATAGACTAGTTCCATAGCAATGTAAGGAACCACCTTCAAAACGACCTTCGCCTTGTCACGTTTGACATCTTCAACCTCTTGACGAAGGGAAGCCTCGACAGCTTCGAACCTTGCATTCTCGGCCTCAAGGGAAGCAACTTTCGACTCCAAAGTTGAAAATATCACCTGATATCTACCCACTTCTCGCTCTCTAGGAGCATCCTATTCAAGCTGGCCTTATGTTCCTTTACCTCCAACAGAAGAGAAGCAATCTTTTCACGAAGAACTTTGACAGCCAGATTATTGTCAAAATCCGCCATAGTAGCTTCACATTTAGCTTTAAGCTCTTCACACTCTTTATCCCTTGCTTTTTCCCTTGCCTTCAAAACATCACACTCTCCCTTCATTTGCTCAACAACCTTTAACAACTCTCGAGCTCTTCGATTGACAGCATTGTCTACGACCGCTTGCCTAGCATAACAGCGGTCATGAAGATCAAGCAACTCTACATCCAGCTGGTTATCAAGGTGGCCCCTCCAGACTGGAGGGGTTATGGCAAAGATCTTAAGGTGACAGGAATTGGCATCTTGAAGCTCAATGACATCTGGAAGACCTGGGAAGAAACGAAGATGTTACGAGTTTGCAAAAGGAAAAATACACAGCGGAAAAATAAAATAGTATTTACCTTCATCATTATCGGAAATGGTGAGAAAGGGAGAATCATCCTTCGAAGAGACATTTTTTTGATAAGTAGCACGAGAAGAAGAAGCACCTTGAACTAACCTACACTTAACAGGTAGTTTTGAATATCCCCCTCTTATTCTACATTTTCTATCTTTTATCCTCTTTGCTACACTACCAGGATGTATCACCAGCTTCTCTTGATGTATCAGAGAACTACCTGAATCCGTAACATTTTCTATAATTTGTTCCGTATTCGCTTCATACGCTGGCTCGACATCCACTAGAGGTAGCTAGGTATTGATGGACATAGAGGGAGAGCCAGTACCAAACTCAGGAGAAGGGTCCTTATGGAGGAAAGTGAGGTCCTCATCAGTTTTAGCGTACAGGAAGTTCCTGAAAGCCATTTCTGCAAAAGAAAAGAATGAATCATATATCAACAAAGAAGCAGTAGCATATAAAGATATTATAATAATAAGTACCCTTTCCAACAACAATGATCACAAGACGTTGTTGGTCGTACTCCCACGAAGGTTTGAGACCAGCTAGGAAGAGATAGGGTCAGGAAATCTCGAACATTGGCAGGATATCTACCAAGGCATTAAAAGGAAGGATTTTCATGAATAGAATCAGGAAGTTTGTCTCCAAAAGTTTTTGTGTCCCACCTATTATCTTTGGAAAGAAGCTTGGGATAATCGATAAGGATTATGGAATCTTGACCAAAGAAGAATCAGCCTTTCAACCTTCGATTCGAGTAATAACTTTAGGTAAAAGATTAGGAATGTGTTTTTCATGCATCTTGTAGAAAGTTAGCCACTTGCCACCAGGAAACAAATTAACGAAACCCCTAAAAAGCTCAACTGGTGGTTCACAACCATATCCTTTGCACATTACGATAAAGGTAGTGAGCTTGGCACAGCCAAATGGGTTAAGCCTAGAAATGTGAACATGAAAGTACTAAAGGACTTCACACAAGAACTTAGAGAGAGGCAACCTAAGGTTCGCAAGACTAAAGCAGTGAGTATATAAACCAACGTACCCATTAAGGGCATCAAATATGGTTTGGTTGCTCTTAGGGAGCATCACCTTATACTCAGAAGGAATGGGGTAAGTAGTAAGGAAGTTGGAAAGTTCTTCCATCGTAAGGACACACGTTTGTGTACGAATAATATCCTTTGCACCCATAGCAAAAAGTGAAGCAGATGATAATCTTACCTTCTTAGATGACAGAGTACTACAAAGAATATGGAGGAAGGAGATGAAGATAGTAGAAGAAAGAAGGACTGTGCAGAGAGGGTTTTATAAGAATCAACTTTTGTTATCAAACGTACACGTGTGGGGACGATCCCTAATCCAAATTTGAACTTTTGGATAGAATGTGACTTGAAAATCACATTGACCGAGAAAGACTCTTGGGTGTTAATCCATTTAAGTCTTCAACTAACCCCTAACAAGTGGGGTTAGCATTTAATGCACACATCACGCATATTTATCGGGCTTCGATATAAGGCTCCGATGTTGTGTTATTATGAAGTCAAAAGCAATGCATCCATAGATGTATACATTACATTCGACTAGGGGGCTTGATGACGTATCTTCCTTTCCGGCTCGAAGGCCTCCCTTTCGTGCCCGAAAGGGATCTACTCCCAATTATGCATAGAAACCTTCGAATAGTTTCTAGTGGCGTAAAACCATTTTCGCGATGGTTACCAGTATGGGAATCCACCACGCGTAGACCCACACCCTTCGCGGTAAGGTCTTTGACGAAACTAGAGCAGAGGTCAGACTTGGTCAAGTCAAACCCCGCGTTCTCCCTCTATACCAAGGCTTTCCCGCCAAGGTAGAGATTGTGGTACATTAACCCTGTAATTACCCCTTAAATCATGGAACACCCCCACGATCACCGAATTATGTGCAAAGCCTTTTTCCAGCCTAGTTCATCTCCTATAAATAGATGGCAATGTCTTCAAGTTTGTTTTACGCTCTCAACACTTACCTACATACTTTACACATACTTATTACTCCCAAAGCACATACTTACTCTCACGCCGGAGGTGATTTGCAGGGATACCCCCTGCGCTTTACTTAATGTAGTGTTTCTGTTTGTGTTGTCACAGGTTACTCAAGACTTGGCAATCCAGCATTCAACCCCAAACTCTTCGATCCCCATCGAAGCCTGATCATGTCCATATGTGCACAATCAAAAAATATGTTTTTATCGACACATTTATCCATGTCACCAATAACATGAATATAAAATACATATTTTTGTTATTAGTTCTTTTACTGCAAGACGTAGAACGACCCTGATCACCGATAGAATGCGTTCTACCAAAGAGCGATGTGGAACTGAAGAGAATGTCTTGACAAGTAATTTGGTGCAAATTATTTTTTGTCATAACCTCTTTGGTTTCCTATCATTATTTGTAAACGCCTATCCTACTACTGATTGGCGACTTTTGTGGATTTGAAACTGAAAAGACATAAACTATATCGATATCGACTTTCTCGACAAGACGTTCCAAAACTCGACGCAACGAAGCGTGAGTTTTCCAAACTTGTTTGTAACAAGTGTTCATTTATTTTTAGCTTGATCAAATGTTTATTTAAATCTTTTAATAGTTTTTATTTAAGCTTTTCAACTAGTTTTTCGTCCTTATCATTTGAACTTATAAAAATGTTTTAATGTGTTGATAGTTTTATTTGAGGTCATAATGTAATTGATAATGTTAGTATTTCTCGTCGTTATCATTGGCGTGGAAGTTACTAAAAGATTTTTTTTTTCTTTTTGGAGGGAGTTAGATGCTAACCAACTAAACTAGAACGACCGGTTATAAAAAATCTATAAAATCCTACAATTACCTAGAAAATGAATAGAAATGGAAAACACAAATTGATTATTACTTATGCGTACAATAGACTTGTTATAAATCTAACTAATGGAGGAAATGTTGAAGGTTGTACTATGACTTTTCTGCTTTGATCTAGTCCACCACAATCAGAGCCACGTAAGACAGTTCTCATTGCTCTATGAATGGTAACCATTACATTAAAGCGGCATTACGCGAACGTTGCATTTTGACGATGACTCATCCACTTTTGAGGACATATTATAGTGACATTGCATTTAGATGGAAAAACCCATATGTTAGTCGGCGGAAAGAGTTTCGCGAATATTATTATTACATTTCTGATTTTTTAATAACTAAATTAATTATGTAACGTTCTATTTATTGTTATCCTAGTAGGGGTGAGCATCGAGTCAAAACCGGACTGGACCAAAAAAATACTGGATCAGATCGGATCGAGACCGATTTAGACCAAAACCACGGATCGAGGACCAGACCAAATGTGTTTGGTCCGGTCCGGATCGATCCGGTTCTTCGGTCTGTCCGGTCTGAGAATGCAAAATGATCGGTTGTACATAAGACCAGACCGGACCGGACCGAGGACCGAACATGAGGTAAAGTGTGGACTGAGGATCTGACCAAAATAGGCTCAATCCGGCCCGGTCAGTCCGGTTCAGGCCAGTTTCTCAATTCGGTCCGGTTCACAGTCCGTTATGCTCACCCCTATATTCTAGTTTATTTATCAGTTAATGTTATAATTTTTGCTTATTATACTCTTAATATTAAACCTTAGAATTATTATTCCAATGCATGCCTTAAATGCGTTTATTGAAAAAACCCGCCCGACCCTTTTTTTCGGGTCGTAGTAATATTGTCCTGAGTTTTGTTGCATTTAGTGGAGCGGGCACGTGTCTTTCTTTCCTCCCTCCCCTCATACGTGTATCTCAGACACCAATTCATCTCTCCTATTCTTACATACCTTTCTCCCCCACACACCTAACTACCACCACCACAAATCCCTAAAGTATACACTTACCAGAACTCACCCTAAATCAATTACCGCTCCATCATGTATGATATTGCTGCCCTAACATAGTAAAGAAGGTTACAAATTAAAATTAAAGGTATGTTAATTTGTTTCATTTGAGTTTATTTGAAAAAAAAAGAATAAGGGTTTTGGTTTGTATGTTGTTATAGATCTTGAAACCAAGTGAGAAAATTTGGGGGTTTTGCGAGTTTTGATTTAGGTTTTTTTTTAACTTTTATTTTACCCTAACTTTCATCCAACATTTATGATTCATAAAATTTTTTCTAAAAAATTTAGGGTTTTTTAAAACTTTTTATGTGGTGCATAATTTGTTTTGGTAAGTCATGGTGGTGAGGCAGTAATGGTGTTGAACGGGTTTGAAGTTGTGGCGAAAAGTGAGCAACGTGCGGTTGTAGCTGTAGAGTATGATGGGGGATGGTTTTATGGTACACTTTTTGGGATCTCAGTTATGTATGCAGTTTTCTATTATTATTATTTTTTGTGATTTTCGAGTTTAGGCTGGAACGAACTTTAGTTCATTTATTTTGTTACTTCTTTAGAACAGGTTAACCGTTAACGACTGAGTGTGCTCATGTAAAAGATGAGATAATTCAATGGTAAGAGACATGAAGCCCGCTTTTTTCTGTACAAGAGTATAGGCATATATCCTGTTAGCCTCAATTTATTGAGTCGAACAAGGAAGCTCGGTCACTCTACGATGGAGCTTCGGTCTTTAATTAG
>BQNB010068917.1:0-33678 GCA_026074375.1 Tanacetum coccineum
AAGCATTAAACCACAAGGTTCTTGTACAAAAAAATTATAATGAACGATATAATGGGAAAAAAAAATTCGAATAGAAAAAAACAAAAAAAATAAGCCGAAACAATAAAAGCTAAAAAGTTACCACAAACAAATCACATAACCCAACCTTGGCTCTGATACCACTTGTTAGGATATCATTTCATCACCTCAAACACAAAAATAAGAAAAATAGATTTTAGAGAGAGAAAGTAAAAAGAAAGAAAAATGGTTACTTGTTCCACAAAAGAAAAATGAGAAGCAACACCCTCTCCACACTTGGAGAGGGCTTTAAATAGTTACAAGAGAGGACTATTCTTGTGGGCTTTGTGTTGGGCCGGTTCATAATACAAATGGGCTTGAGCCCGACAACTAGGCCCAACTAGCTTAACTAAATTCCCGTAAACTACGTTTTACTTATACAAGGCTCGGGAATATTTAATGACCATCACTTTAATAAGAACACGGCTAACAAACCGAGACTCAACATTTTAGACAATAAGTAGTATTTTGCCTTTTGGACTTACTTAAGTTTGAAATAAATACTTGGAAGTATTTTTATATGAAAGTAGACTCAATTATCTTTAAAATGGCAGGTGGCACGACTTCTACAGACTTACGGTTGATTTTTATATGAAATTTCAAAGTTTCCAAAAATCTGCCGAATCAGACAGGTGGTCCCCTTAAATATAAGGGGGCCGGCCAGGAATTAAGGGGACCGGCCATACACTTTAAGGGGGTTGGCCATTTGACACTCAAATTTTCTATTTTTTTGTACAAAATTGTTTACCGACTTTGCAGAAAGGTGTACAACTTTCTGAACTTGATATAGAACATATAACACTTATTTTAAGCATCATTTTTACTTCGAGCTAGTATACTAAGTGTATTTAACAACAAAACTAATACAAGTTAAGTAACAAAAAAACAACTTTTAATATTTAATCCCCCTTTATGGTAATTTGATACATGCATCGTACTCAATTTTTAAAACCATTTGCTTTGAAAATTAGAGCGACGTGACTCCTGATACCAATTGTGGAAATCATAGAGGGGGCTGAATACGTTTCCATTTAAAAACTTAAAAATGCTTATATCTAAATTACGAATCAAGTTGACGCATGTGAATAAGTTTGTATACAACATTTTATTCACTATAACATAATACATAATATGAATTATTTTATGGAAACAATTATCACTCCAAACAATATAAAGTACCATTCACACACACATAAGTATAATGACAAGTATAAATGTAAATGAATAGCGTAAATAAAATGTTAAGGCGAAAGGTAAAAGGCAAATGCAATCCGGATCCGATGATTTATAGTGTTTCGGTCATGATTCACCTCTTCGCCTACCTCCACTCCCTGAGTACCCAACTCGGAGTTACTTCATAGTCAACAAAAGCTCCCTTTAGGCGGAGAAACCCGTACACGGACTAAGATTCACCCATATTTCCGACAATATATGCGAAACTGTTCAAGTTTAATCCTAGATAGAACCAATCTATCATAACAAAACACACCACTTCACGACAATTCACAACTTGGCTTCACCACACGATGTTTTCACTATTCAACTCACTTCACTTCTCGACTTCTTCTTTCTTTTTTTTTTGTTTAAATAACCCAAATTTCAAAAAAAACCAAACCTTTTCTATACTGTCACAACTTCACTTCACTCCTCAACTAGACTTTACCTTGATCACCCAATCGAATCAGACTATTACTAAGTCACACGATCAAACACCTGTACACCCCATGATCACCTACGATCTTAATATTATACAAGTTTGAATTATATGGACTCGATCTCCTACATTGTGATGTAAGAGCCATGTCATGAATTGCACTAATTAAACTACATAACTTCGCTGATCTTATTGTTAAAGAGAGTTCTTCTCTTCCTTCGAGGGATAAGCTTGAAGTGCGGAATATATGTTTTGGTAGCGTTACTTCATAATACAATTGCACAATAGACTGAGGAACGACCTCTAAATGAGTCGTTTGAAAGTAAATCCTTGTATTTTTTAGACTCCAATGCACATCAAGTATGTCAAGTAGCTTGTTCACCTGAGAAAAACATGCTTAAAAAGTGTCAACATAAAGTTGGTGAGTTCATAGGTTTTTGTAAGTATAAATGTTGAACCAAAGTTTTGTAAAGTATGTATGACCGTTCCAATCCTTGTATGTTCCTCAAAAATGTATGTATAAATATTGGAAATCAAAGAGTTGTAAAGTATGCATGACCATTTAAATTCCCAAATAGTCACCAAAACGTATGTATGAGTGCTGTAAATCAAAGAGTTGTAAAGTATGCATGACCATTTCAATCCTCACATAGTCACAAAAACGTATGTATGAATGTTATAAACCAAAGAGTTGTAAAGTATGCATGACCATTTAAATCCTTAAATAGTCACAAAAACGTATATATGGTTGGACCACCATTGTTCAAAGTATGTATTACCACTTTATTCAAGGCAACGTAGATATTCATGTGTGTATAAAATAATGATTACGATTACTCTAGATCATGAGTGTTACGTAGGACTATATTATATATGCCACTTTATTCAAGGCACCGTAATTGTTCATATTCATATTCTTGCCATTTCGTTGGCTCGGTAGTTTCGACACCAGTGATAGCTAATCACCCAAACGGGGCTGCCACACTCGAATAGATCTATTTCATAATATTCGCGCTCACCCTCCAGGTAATTCACAGTTCAATCCGATTAAGTTAATCCATAATCATTTGGGTAAAAGTAAATTAATGTCCTTGTTTTCAAAATAAATGAACAAAACAAGTATTTCGTCCTAAATTAAGTAATTGATGTATCAGTCCAGACTAGTTGTAAAACGAATGTACAAATGCACTATGTAATGAATTCCAAACCACTCAAAATTAATGGATTTAGTTACACAAGGCATGTTTCTCCGCAAAAGTTGTAACGTATATGTTAAAGCTCAAGTTAAAATATGTGGCTTAGAACACAGCACCTCTAGTGAATGAAGAAAGAGACAAGTATATCACAGAATAGAATGCGCTCTAAAACGCCACAAATGTAACCTTAATTCATTATAGGTCGTCTATAAGTAGCTAGCACTTTGATTAACTAATTCCATATACAATTTATATATAGCTAAATCACCATCTAAAATTTCGGTTTAGATGAAATCATATTTATAATGTAAAAACGTTTATAAATATCTCTTTAGTAAAAACGGCATAACTTTATCGTTTTAAGCCCGTTTCTTACGTTTCTTATGTCCACGTTCTCGTATTAAGACGACGTATCAAAATATTATATTTTCAATATTTGAGTCCCCTAGTGAACAGTGGTTTTTACTGTTCATATACTTTTATAAAATTATTCGTCGTAAACCCGCAAATGCCGTATTTTATCCGTTTTAGCTCCGATTTTAGTGATTCTTTCGAGAACGTCTTCGTAATTGAAAGTTCTATCAAAAGATAATATTTTTAAAAATAAGTATCTGAGATGACTAGTGATTTTTACTGTTCATAGTTTATAAAATTATTTTTATAAACTTTAATTATCGTAAACTTGCGAAATTCATAACTCCTTCGTTATAAAGCGTATTTTTAAGTTTCTTACCTTTTTAGAATCCTCATGAGATGTATTATTTTATAAAAATATAAAATAGATGCTTTATTTTCTGAATTCTAACAGAAGGTTTTGATATTTTTGGTAAAAATGTGTTTAAACTAGTTTTTATAACTTTTTAGTTTAACCACTTTGTTACAAGTCCATTACAACAAGTTATATCACATGTATTACATCCTTAGGGTCCTTAGTCCATGATTTGTCCAAATATTATCCAAGAATTACAAGATCCATAAGTCTACATACTTATTAGTTCATGAACTTTTATAAATACACTTTTTAGACAACTTGTTTATATACACTTTTTATACATAAACCAAACTTGTACATTACTTATACTTCCATTATAACATGATATTAACATCCATATAACATATGTAAAAGTATACCAAATCATAAACAAGTGTAAAAATCCATTTTTACAAGTAAATAAGTTCTTAGATGGTGATTAACTATACAAACATTCTATATGCATAAAGTCATGAAAGTAAAGAAATTAAGGTTTTTAGGTAACCTTAATATGAAGTAAGGTGATGAACAATATGATCTAAACTCTTGTTTAGCAAACAAACCCTAGCTTCCAAGACTTTAAAAACCCTAATTCTAAATGAAACCCTAATTTCAAACCTTCCTTGCTTAACCCTTGTAAAACTCAAACCAAACCTTCTAAACACCTTAGGATATCTTAGATATGTTGTAGGAATGCTTGTAAATATGATAAATAAAATTTGTATGGATGGTTTATGGTGGTGGGTTTGGCCGTGGGTTAAAGGAGAGAAAAGGGGAGATATTGTGTTGTTTTCACCTTATGAAATGAAGTGTATGTGTTTCTTATCTAGTTGCTAGCTTATATACCATAAATACTAGTCTAGTTGCATATCATGTCCAAGTTAATAAAACACTATTAGGGAGCTCTAGACAAGATAAGGGAAATAAGGAAGAAAAATGGCAAAACACTAGTCATAGTTGGTAAGGTTTTAATTAGGCTTTGTTGTACAAGACTTTAGCAAGATTTTTGTGATATTTCTCTTGTGTTTTCATGTATATATCCGGCCACATGGGCATATACATAAGAGATTTTTGTAATTTTTTGAGTATTGGTGTATAATAATGGGTATTTGTTGAAGCGTAGATAAGTTTTGGTGGTTTCGAGTAATGCCTAATGTATTAAACTAGCAAACGTAAACGTTTTACGTAACCAAAAAATTAAAAAAATAAACAAGTGATTATTACTTTTGTAAAAATAATATATATTGTCTTGCTATGGACGTAAATTTACTTTTGTTGGTGCTCGATTACGTTGACTGTTGAATTTTAGTTTATTTAAGCGATTTAACTAAATGATTAAAATTTAAAAGCAAACTCGTACGAGAATAGAATAAATACTGAAATATATGACATCGTAAATGACCTGAAAACACAGGGTGTTATAGTCATCCCCCGTTAAATGACCCTTGTCCTTAAGGCTTAAGACGCGGCACTTTACGACGGTGCGGTTTTTGTTAAGATGTGTGGATACGTAACTTCTTTCGAAATTGATCTTCACGTTCCCATGTGAAAAACTCAGGACCTCCTCCTCAGAGTTCCATTGAACTTTGACATTGGGATACGGCATTGCTTCAAATCGTTTTGACTTCTCGATCCATGAATTCTGTGGGTTCCTCTATAAAATAAGCTGTCATCAATAATGGAGTCCATCCAACAAAACGGCTAATGGTTCATCGGTGTAGCACTTCTTCAAGTTGGATACATGAAACTTATGATGAACCCTGCTCAAATCTTGAGGTAGCTCAAGCTTGTAATTAACGGATCTAACCTTTTCCATCACCTTGGATGGTCGAACAAACATGGGGTTTAGCTTCCCCTGTTTACAAAAGCGTACTTCTCCTTTCTAAGGCGATACCTTAAGCATAACTCGATTGTTAACTTGAAATTCAAAAGGCTTACATCTTACATGGGCAAAACTCTTTTAGCGAGCAAGTTTGATAACGGATTGTCCTAGGGCGACTAGTGATGTTTCTCGGCTTCTTGGCTTAGGATTTGGTATAAGATTCCGTCGACTTTATAAGTAAATGAGTAAAGGTCTACGTAAGTTGTTATGGTTACAATTAATTTACCAAAGTAATTCGATTTATGAATACCCCACAAGATTATTGCAATGTAAAAATGGATTTATTAACAAATCGTTACACGGTGACTACTCTCCAGATGGCATAGTCCTTCCCATGAATTATACAAAGGTGATCAGCTATGATATATTTAGGGCTAACGATGGGAATGCTTATTTTTGTCAAAATAGTGGTTGATGAATTTTACATGGCTTACATGAATAATTAGAGAATTGGAGTAGATTGGCAAAAATTTCACAATACATAGATTTGATAGATAATTTGAAATCGTTTAGTACAACGAAGATTTAAGAGAAATACAATGATAACTCTTAAGGAGATAAAGTCTAAGATAGTTCCGACTTAGGGTTTACTAGGCAAAGAGACAACTTTCTATTTTAAGCTTCAATCTCGTCTTTAATGTTGTTAGGGTCTTGATCGGTTTTTCCTCCTCCTAAGGCAAGCACTACTCTACGTGCTCCAGTACCTCCAGTTTTTGGTTTTCCATGGTTTTGGTTCTTTCCGCTCCGGGCAATCACTCCAGAGTGCCCTGATCCCTCATTTCATACTAGTGATGGTTTCTCTGATGGTTAGTAGTAAGCAGACTCACTATATCTCGGTTAAGTGAACCAATCTCTCTTGCAGTTTGCGCACTTTACTGTGCACTGGCCATTGTGATGAAACTTGCACTTGTTGCATAACGGTAAAGTTCCAGCATACTCCTTCTTTTCACCAAGCCCAGCGGTATCATCGAGCTATAGCCAGCACATGTGTTTCTTGGGATGGTTTTGTTGAGCTTGTTCAGAAATGTTGTATCAATTTCCTGCTTGACATTCAACAAGATGCTGATCTTTTGCCATTAGTTCGTTGTAAATTTCAATTGCATCTTGCATTGTCTTAGGCTTAGATGCCATCACCCTTCTATGAATCATGTCCACACGGTTCTGAAACTTCACTATTGGACACTCACTCTTGTAGTGTCTTAGACTTCCACACTCATAACAGGTGCGAGTTTGTTGATTCCAAGCGGCGGCAGGTGTTCTACAATTTTAGGTTATGTGGCCAATCTTCTTGTAATTTCCGCACTTTACAGTGCACGGTTCATTATGGTGAAATTTGCACTGGTTGCACAGAGGTAGAGATCCGGCATATGCCTTTTTGTTGATTGGCCTAGTAGTGTGTGCTCTAGGCACCTTATGCCCTTTGTTTTGATGGCCTCATCTTCCATAACGGTTACCTTTCCCACTTCCTCTTGTTGTCTAGCATTTATCTGCTACCTTGTTCTTACCGTTGCTGGCCTCTGACTTGCGGCCAGTTGTTTTGTCTATAAATAGCCATATCCTCGATAGTATTAGCCATTCGTTTGGGATACAACCTCTCAATTTCCATCAACACTCCATCCCTTGATTAACGGTTGATATTATTCTTCAAAGTTGGAAAGAGTATAAAGATAAGATTATTTTATTTATCCTCGTCGTGCTTCGAAAATAAGTGTGTGAGATGATGGTTGGTAAAATATAATATGCGCTCATAGGATAAATGAATGAGGTAACGTGTAAGATAAAGGGTAATGTTTTGATTATGTTTAGACCTAACGCGCATATAGAACTAACATACCTAAAAAATGTTCCAGTATTTATACAAAATAACCCCTTATATAAATAATTGTAGAGCCAAGTAGTGAAAGAATGGAAACCGATCTATGGTTATAGATAAAATATATTATATATATATATATATATATATATATATATATATATATATATATATATATATATATATATATATGTGTGTGTGTGTGTGTGTGTATCTATATATATGTATATATATATATATATATGTAAGACCCTTATAGTTATATACGTACTATAATATAAACACGTATATGAATCATGGTAAGCATCTAATATGGCACCAACTAATTCAACAAACTATTTTTGTTTAGTCTCGTTAAAACCTTTTGTATGATGCAATGTTGTAAAAGGTTTTAGGTCTAGTAAAATGCAACTAGTTCTGTAATAACCTATGGCTCTGAGTACCAAGCCGTACACCCCCCAAAAATGGGTCACAGCGAAATATGTTTCCAGGAGCGTTACTTCATAATAACCAAGCTCAAGTCATGGAGAACACCTCTAACTATGTCGATTGAAAGTAATCCTTGTAAGTCAAGACTCCAATGTACATCAAGTATGTCAAGTAGCTTGTTAACTTGAGAAAAACATGCTTAAAAGTGTCAACATAAAGTTGGTGAGTTCATAGGTTTTTGTAAGTATAAATGTTGAACCACAATTTTGTAAAGTATGTATGATCGTTCCAATCCTTGTATGTTCCTCAAAAATGTATGTATGAATGTTAGAAATCAAGCGATGTAAAGGTTACGCATTGACCCATTTAAATCCCCAAATAGTCATCCAAAACGTATGTATGTATGTTTATTAAACCAAAGATTTGTAAAAGTAGCATGACCATCTTAAATCCCCAATAGTCACCAAAACGTATGTATAAATATTATAACCCAAAGAGTTTGTAAAGTATGCAAGACCATGTTCAATAACAAAATAGTCACAAAAAATATGTATGAATGCAATACACCAAAGAGTTGTAAAGGTATGCATACCATTTCCATCCCAAATAGTCACTAAAAAACGTGATGTAAAGTTGGACCCCCATTTTTCAAAGTATAAATTGCCACATTATTTCAAGAGGCAACATAAATATCCTGTGTGGTATAAAACAAGGATTAACGATTACTTTAAGTTCCATGAAAACATTGCGTAGACTAATATATATGCCACTTAATTCAAGGCACCGTAATTGTTCGTGTTTGTGTTCCTGTAAATGTTGTGCTCTGACATGCTATAATGTTCGTTCGCCCGGTGATAGCTAATCACCTGAACGGGGCTGTCACACCCGAATAGATCTATTTTATAACATCCGCGCTTACCCTCCAAGCAATTCACAGTTCAATCCGCATAAGCTAATCCGTAATCATTTAGGTAAAAGTAAAGTAATGTCATTGTTTTCAAAAATAAAGTGAAACAAGCAATGTATTTCATCCCAAAAAAGTAATAAGTAAGTAGAGACCAGTTTGTATAAACAATTGTAAATGCACATTAAAAATAAATTCAAACCCATCATGTAAATGAAGTTGGAACCAAGCATGTTCCACTCAAAAGTTGTAAATTGTATGTAAAAACAATAAAACGTGAGGCAATTAACTCACCAATGAGAGGATTGATAACAAGTATATCAAAATGAAAAATGCGTCACGAATACGCCCGAATGCAACCTAATTAATTATAGGCCGTATGAGTACTAAGTACTTTGAATATCTAACACCATATATAAATTATAATAGCACATCACCAGCCTAACAATAATTTGTGAAATCATATTATAAAGTTAAAAACGTTTATCAATACACAATAGTAAAAAACGGCTATCTTTATCGTTTTAAGTCTGTTTCTTATGTTCTTTACGTCCACGCTTTTGTATTAAGACGATGTATCAAAATATTACATTTTTATATTTCAACCCCTGGTGAATCAGTATTTTATACTATACATTGCACTTTAAAACTTTAGCGTTTTATAATTTACTTAGCGAAGACCTTGTAAAAAGTCATATCTTATTCTTTTAAACTTCAATTTTTAGTGATTCTTTCGACACGTCCTTACGAAATTTAAAAGTTTTATCTAACTAATGTATTTTTCAAAAATGTATCTAAGATGAATAGTAATTTTTACTTTTCATAGTTTATAAAATTATTTTTACAAACTTTAATTATCGTAAACTTGCAAATGGCGTTTCTATATGCCTACAATCCTTGTAACATGTAGTATTTTATAAAAATTTAAAACTAAATAAATTATTTTTTTTCGAAATCAAACAGACCCATTTGATCTTTTTTGTTAAAAATAAGTTTAAACTTGTTTTTATTACTTTTTAGCCTAGTATATTTGTTACAAGTCCTCTACCATGTGTTATACCACAAGTCTTATATTTTTTAGGTCCTTAGTCCATCATCTATCCAAGTATTTCCATGATAACATGTCTTTACATGTCTTTTGCTCATAAACTTAATAAGTACACTTTTTAAGTAACTAGTATATATATATTTTTTTATAAACCAAACCATACTTGTACAATGCTTATACTTCCATTCCAACATGATATTAACATTCATATAACATATGTAAAAGTATATCAAATCATACTCAAGTATAAAAATCCATTTTACAAGTTAATAAGTTTCCTAGATGGTGATTTACTATATAAACATCATATACATATAAAATCATAAATGTAAAAAGATTAAGGTTTTTAGATGACCTTAATACAAAGTAGGATGATGAACAACAAGATCTAAACCATAGTTTAGATATTAAACCCAAGCTTCCAATACTTAGAAAACCCTAACTTTCAATGAAACCCTAATCTTAAACCTTGCTTGATTAACCCTTGAAAACACTAAACCAAGCCTCCAAACCTTCTTGGTATACCCTATATATGTTGTTAGATCACTTGTTTTTTGTTGTAAATAAAATTGTATGGATTTGGTAAGGTTGTTTTGTGTATTGGCCGTTGGATAGAGGAAGAAAAGAGAGATATGTGAAGTTTTTTACTTAGTGAAATGAGTTGTGTGTTTTATCTCTTACTAGTATAAGCCTTATATACTTCATGAAGCTAGTTGAAATCATGTCCAAGTTAATAAAACACTATTAGGGAGCTCTAGACAAGATAAGGGAAATAAGGAAGAAAAATGGCAAAACACTAGTCATAGTTGGTAAGGTTTTAATTAGGCTTTGTTGTACAAGATTTTTTTGTGATATTTCTGTTAGCCTTAAAATATGGTGACATATTCAGAATTACATTAGTTCATTTATAGTGTGACACGTAGGGACTAATAATGACTAGTTACGATACTTGTGTGTCACTAGGACTATAAATACCCCCTCCATACTTCTATGGAGGGGTGAGGATTTATTTTGTAAAGTGTGTGTGTTCTTGACTTTCTCTCTCTAGACACACACATCTTCTCTCTACATTTTTTCTCTCATCAATAATATGGCTAAACATTTGTTTTATCTTCCCCGACCTCCGGATTATTGTCTCTTGTTAGTGATATCTTATTACTTACAATTGGCATCAGAGCTGCAGGAGTGTATTGTATTATGTGTTTGTTGTCTCGGTACTGTTCGTTACTGTTCATATCGGTTACTGTTCATGTTGGTTACTGTTCATGTCGGTCGTTGTTCATCTACTTTTTTTAACAGTTTTTTTGTGGTTCCATATTTTTTTTCTTCTTTGTGCTTAAAAGACATGTTTATTGTATAAACAAATATGGGTTTCTTGGTAGCAGTTTGAACAAAAAGAAGAAAACACAGATCCAAAATTTCTGGATCTAGTTTTTGTTTTTTTGTGGACCACAAAAAGTGCCCAGGCGATTTATACCAACCATAAGGGGCGATCTATACATCTGCCAAAGTGGGGCGAGTTATACGAGTGTGGTACAGGCGATCTATACACATCTTTCACTTAGGGCGAATTATACAAGCCCTTAGGGCGAACTATACCATCGCCAAGTCAGGCGATCTATACCATCATGCTAGGGCGAGTTATACCCAAGCATAGGCGATGTATACCATCTTAAATGAGTCAACTCGGTATTTACT
The DNA here is from genome assembly GCA_026074375.1 of Tanacetum coccineum. Classification (NCBI taxonomy): domain Eukaryota; kingdom Viridiplantae; phylum Streptophyta; class Magnoliopsida; order Asterales; family Asteraceae; genus Tanacetum; species Tanacetum coccineum. The sequence continues at coordinate 11,433 of BQNB010068917.1, forward strand.
GAGTTGACGTGGGTAACTCACTGAGTCAAGTCAAGAAACAGAAATAAAGATGAGATAGATAAATCATTACAACAACTATAATAACATCAACAACATCATTACAACAACAATGAGCAACCATCACAGCTTCATCACAAACAAATCCGACTAAACCTAATTTCACTTCGTCACACTTTATCATCTACTACTACCTCATCACACCTCATCAAATACACGAATCAAAACAGAAATACAACAATGATTATGATCTCAGATTGTTCAACTTTCCCTTCAATCTTTTAGATTTTTTTTGTTGAACACAGTCCATCATTGATCTATTAAAGGCATACCTTTATATAATTTTCGAAAAGAAAGATTAAGGTATAACAATTATGTTACACTCAATCTTGGCTTCTTTTGATTACAAACGAACATCCAAACAATAAACCTACCCGTGACCTTCTTTGAAGATCTTAAAGCTGAATGTCTTGATATGCTTCGAGTAAATTATTGAAGATGGTATGGTTTATGGCAATATGAAATCAAATGAATAAGGCTATTATGATTCGTGTTTCAGCAGTAATAAATGAAGAATCGTGCAAGATCTTTTAGTGATTCGAAAACTTCTTGTGTAACTCAAGATTATTGTCGAAACCTTGTGGCTTTATGCTCAAAACTATTCGAAATTTGAAGATTTCTAGAAAGGTGAAATAAGAGAAGAGATGGAATGGAATCAGTTTTGATTTTGGGAAAGAAAAAAAAGAGATGATGCGTGTTGATTTAATTTGAGATGAAGCTATGTTTTTGTTGGGATGAGAATACACAGATGGGGATTTGTAGTAGTGATCGGCGGTGCATATGATTAAAATGGAAGGAGACGTTTGTGGGCATAATGAGATTTATATGATATGCTACTGGATTTATTTTTGGCTGTGGTATGGTGCAAGGCAGGCTTTTGGGTTGAGATTAATTGTGTTGACATGGTGAGTTTAGGTAGGAAGTATGTGTTGACTGCGTATGATAAAAAGGGATTAGGGTTAGGGTTATGGAGTCATATTAGGGGTTTGTCTCTTATATATCCCTAATCTCTTGTGTGAGGACCGGGTATGATTATTTCTTTTGGGCCAGGTCTGTTCGAACACAAAATCATGGGCCGAGTCTTACATTTTTTTTGGAGTGGGCCGGAAACAGTTATGGTAGGGATACGGATTTATAACATAGCTGGCCAACTATTGATTAGAAAATGATGGGCCGAGTAATTAAATTAACAATTGGGCTGAAAACGTTTATGGTCTATTCATATTGTAGTAATGTTATGGATTAAGTCGGGTACTAAAATGCTATCACGACAAGTTTAATTAGAAAAATGTGGATCCGTTGATGACATTCAAAAACAACATTTGTCTAGTTTAACAACATTCACGAACAACAACACAACAAACATGATACATAACACTAAAACGATCCGAATAAGATTCACTAAAATGAAAAATGGCTAAAGATTCGGATTACGATGACAAGTGATCACGAAGTTGATTTGGTATCCCTTATTTGAGATCGAAGTGGGTTTCACGAAGGCGTCTACTTATTTCATCATCGAGACTTCCTTCTATTTTCTACCCCTTTTCTTTAAACCCAATCTATCAATTGATGACTTGCTTAAACGTATACAGCTTATGATTGAGACTTGAATTATCTAGTTACCAACAGTCAGGGGTGGTTGGTTGCACACCTGGTTAACTATCACTTAAAGGAGTTACATTGTAGTACTCAGTGTCACACAAAGAAGACGATGTAGATAATGTCAAGAGGTGATGTACTTCTTATACTTTTAATGGCGGGTATAGAGTACTTATAGATTTAATCTTGCACTGTTCTTCAATCAACAACAGTGCAAGCTTAAGTAACAAATTTAGGGGATTTTACTTCATTTTCAAGTTTGGTATATCGGGTTTACTTCACCAAGTGGTCACAACAATAGCCGACAAAATACGAGGTTGGTAAGTTAGCCAGAGAGTTTAATGGTTGAGATGTAATCAGCAATTCTCACGGAATATTATTGTGCTATTCCAAGACAAAGATACTTCACTTTCTAAAGCAAATTTCTCGAAGTTCTTCAACGACATTCATATACAAGACCTTGATTATACCAAGTTTTCTTGATTCTTGCTTCATCTCCTCTACGGTTTCTGAAGACAAGAGGGTAATGCTTGTTTTTTTTGAGATCTTCAAGATTTTTGCTTAGAAGACAAGAACTTCTCGAGTATACGGGCGTACACGATAATGATGCTTCGCAGAGAGTTCACGGAACCTATCAGGGGGAAAATGTGTACATCCGGAACTTAGTTGACTTTGATGTTACCCATAGGTCAACTTCCAGGGGGAAGTAGTGAATACTACTTTACTTAGTATGGGTTTATGAAGTATCTTCTGCAAACGTTGAGAAGAATTCGTTGCAGATTATCTTACGCATGGCACCCCCCCCGAACGAAAATTCCACCAAGCCCTAAAGACACGAAGCAGTGAGTATTTGTGTGGTTTGACTTCTACAAATTTCCGATTTCACCTCAATGACGAATTAAAGATTGTTTAAAGCTAGCTTCAAAGTTTTTACGAATCTGCTTAAGAAGGATGTTAGTTTTGGGGGGAAGCTGATCAGAAACTTTCGCCAAAAAGGAGTCTAAGAGAAGAAAGCTTTTTCAAGACATGCTGCATGAATTGTGGGAAGTTAATCCAGTTTTCATGCATTCTAACAAGTACAATGAATCCTATAACGAAGTAAATACAATGAAGGATCCAATCTTAATACAAGTTTCAAGACCAGGAGAACTCAAAAGACATCTTCAGCATTGGAAGCACTTTGGAAGACTTTATTTAATTGTAATTGTACTTGTTAGTAACATTGTTAAGTAATTTCGTTTGTGTCCACAAAAATGGGAAGAATGTTACAATTAAAATATGTTTTGACTAAAACGGAAATACGTTAAGTTCGTTGTCGTTATGAACTAGGACAATAAATTTGTGTTGACTAGACAATAAATGTGTTTACCTAGTCAACATTATGATTTGTAAGGAAACCAACACAAGGACAATAAATTTGTTTACTAGACAATAAATGATGTTGACTGTCAACATTATGATAGTATAGTGAAACCTACACAAATACAATCAATACTCCCCTCCTATACTTCCATAGGAGGGGAGATGGATTCATTTGTAACATTTCACATAAAGGTGTGTGGTGTTTTTCTCCTCTCCAATCACACACATAAGACCCCTCTTTCACTTATTTTCCTCATCATCTCAATAATATGGCCTACATATTTGTTTTCATCCTCCCCCTACCTCTGGTATCTTGTTTTTCCAAGTGTTTCTTATGTTATCAATAGTTAGGTCTCGCACTAGGTTCCCCGGATATGAGTTGGAGAGAGCTCTGCCGCTGTGCTTGCTGCTAACCAGCTGGAGATTTTAGGCATATTACGGCTTTTTTGCCACGTATGGATAGGCAGGTTTAGACGTGACTCCTGAGAGGTAACGTTGATATGGATTAACAGATCAAGGATGAGAATGTTGAGACTTTACAGGAGCTCCGTTTAGTACCGATACAGAGTTGGGTGCACAACAATGAAGAGTTTTGGAGTGCATGGTTAGCGAATACAGATGAGATCTACACGAGGTTTTGGAAGATTAGCAGAGGGGACAGAGACAGTTATTAGGCCGTCGGGTCAATATTTTGTTTCGAGATAGGCGTACTCATAGACACATACACGTCAGCTCATGAACCAGAGGCTGGGATGGGAGGGGTCGAGAGAGTCGTGGGAAACGAGCGATGGTGCTAGCATCTTGCTCATAGGGGTTATATCTCTACGCACCACAGTGCAAGCGCAGATGGCAGAAAGATCGCAGAAGAGTATACCAATCAGCGGACCGAAGGAGCAGAGAGCGATGTCAGATTAGTTGAGACAGACCCGCAGTATGAGGCGGAAAGATGAGAAGTTAAGAGCTGCTGATCGCACTCTGACAGCAGCAGATTAATTCACAGAACCATGACTGCTGTACCGACACTACAGAGAGAATATTCCACTTTTACCACGGGACAGTCACCACACCACACTGCAGGCAGTTGACAGCCTTAAGTGAAGGTGGATGACATTGCAGGGGCAGGTTACTGTATTGCAGGGACAGCAGGGACCCGCTGGGGGTCCTGCACAGCCAGGGCTACCAGAGGACACTGGCAGCAGTTCTTAGATTAGACTTTGTTATGGCTAGTCATTTTGTATATAGCCTACTAAGTATTACGGGTTTAATCCCGGCTAGTAAGGCTTTAGGTTATTATGCTTATTTTGTAACCTTACTATGATCATTTGTATCTAAACCAATCATGTAGAATTGTTTTCCAATTATATATGAAATGGTGGTATTATGTCATGTTTATAATCGAATTTGTGATGAATGAATGTCGATTTAGTTATATCATTGTTAATTACAATTCAATTTTTCATTTCACTGTGTGATATGATTTCACTTTAATTATCATGGATACGTCATGTCGTGGTTACGATCTTATGAAATCTAACGGATACTGTATTTTCTTATGATTGAAGAAAATGGCACCAAAAAGAGCCACGAGATCAAGCACCGAGCCCACCAACTCCAAAATGAAAACAACCACAACTGTTTACTAGAGGCAACAACTTCAGGCCTAATTTGAACCAAGGAGTTGCTGCTCGCAAAAGGCTGAATCAGAAGCAAGCAGGGCTAGGAACTGGCTACAATAGCAATGGTTCAGACCAATGCCAGCCCAAACAGCTCGGAATGCTCTTTACTACTGAATTTCATGAAATGCAAACCTTTGGACCTTCAAAGGCACTGAGGAGTCCCGTCGGACTCACCTCGGATGGTTTGCGAGAAAATGGGAATCTGTGTTCAGCAGTTAGCAATTGCCCACAACTAGCCCAATTCAAATTTCCGCCGACTTGCACTCTGCAAGATGATGCCTTACATGGTGGAATGCCCATGGTTAAGACCACTACTACCGACGCAGCCCATAGCCATGCCATAGGCAAGCACAGAAGAAAATGAGACTGATAATGTACTGCCCCGAGGGTGAGATCAAGATAATTAGACTGAGATGTGGAATCATAGAGTCCAGGCACCGATGTGGTTGCCTAATAGTCGACGGATAATTCAGCAACTAGCCCCTTTGTGTGTTCCAGTCATCTACCAGAAGAGGTAGACAAATTCAGAAAGTATCGTGGATTGCCCGATATGATTCTTGGCAGTGGTAAAGGCATCAAAATCAAAGAACCATTCGAAGAAGTTAATTAAAGTATACAATGGAAGTTGATGGAGGATAGAGACCCATGCTTATGCAGAACAAGACAGGCAGAAAGGAAAAGAAAGAATGATGAATCTTTCCAAAACAATCAAAACCAACAAGAATAAAAGGCAGAAACACAAGCAGGCGCCTACACGCAGGGCCAATAGTGGCGGATGAATCTGTGTGACTAGAACGCCGGTCCTAAACCGCTGTTGTTCCAAGTGTAACTACAATCATGAAGGTCCTTGTCCACCTAGGTGCAATAACTGCAAAAGGGTTGGTCATCTAACCCAGGATTGTAGGAGCCGACCTGCCAATGCCAACAACAACAACAACAACAACCGTAACAACAACAACAACAACCGTAACAACAACAACAACAACAACCGAAACAACAACAACAACAACCGTAACAACAACAACAACAACAACCGTAACAACAACAACAATAATCAGCAGGGCAATGGTTGCTTTGAGTGCGGAGCTCAAGGCCATTTTAAAAGTAACTGCCCAAGACTGAGGAACAATGATCGTGGTAATCAAGCTGGAAATGACACCAGTAGGCTCCAGCGAAGGTGTATTGTGGTTTTGAAATGCCGGGGCTAACCCAGCCAATGTCGTTGGCTTGGGGTTTACGTTCCTTCTAAACAACCACTATGCTTATATCTTATTTGATAACGGGTGCCGATCGATTAGTTTTTGTCCTAACTACATTTAGCTCCCAAATTGACATCACACCATCTACCCTAGATCACTATTATGATGTCGAACTAGCTGACGGGAGGATAATTGGGCTAAACACTATACTTAAGGGTTGCACATTAAACTTCCTAAACCACCAATTCAACATAAACTTAATGCCTGTAGAACTGGGTAGTTTTGATGCTATAATCGGTATGGATTGGTTGGCGAAGTACCAAGCGGTCATCATGTGTGCCGAGAAGATTGTTCGCATTCCCTGGAAGAATAAAACCTTAGATCAAACACGGTGAATGGAAGTAACCCAGGGAAATGTACACGATTAAACATACATTTTCGTCACTAAAACGCAATAGTACAAGGAGGAATAGGTTTCCTATCTTTCTGCACAATGTCACAACAAAATGATTGAAGACAAGTCCCGGAGAAGAAGCGACTTGAGGACGTTACCCCCATAGATCATGACTTTTCCTGAAGATCCTGAAGACTTTTGCCGGGTTCTTTCCTCCGACTCGACAAGTGGCGTTTCAAATTGAATTAGGGACCTGTTGCCAGCACCTTAGCACGGGCACCTTATCGATTGGCACCTTCCGAATGAAGGAGTTATCCGAAGCAACTTGATAGGAGCTATCTGACAAAAAGGCTTATAAGGCCCAATCCAACGCCCTGGGGAGCTCAACGGTCCTATGTTTGTCAAGAAAGAAGGACGGGTCATTCCGATGTGCAATGATTACCGGAACTGAAATAAAATAAACTGTGAAAACCGTTATCCGCTCCAAGAATGATGACCTAATAGATCAGCTCCAAGGGACGAGTTTCCTACTCGAAATTGGTACTGATTAAGGTCAGGTTATCACCAATGAAGGGTTCGAGAAGAGGACATTCCGAAGAACTGCTTCGAAGAACATCGATACGGGGCCATTACGAATTTCAAGTTATTCCGTTGGGGTTTGACAAACGCACCGTGCCTATACATTGTCCTTAATGAATCGGGTTTTGCAAACCAATATCTGGATAATTTGTATTGTCTTATTGATAGTATTTTGGATCTACTCGAAGAATAAGAAAGAACACGAAGAACACTACGCAGATCTTGGAATGCTTAAGAAGGAGAGCATTTATGCCAAGTTTTCCAAATGTGAAATTTTTGGATTCCAAAGTAGCTGTTCCTAGTCACGTTACGATATTGAAGAAATCATTGTGGATCTAGCCAAGATTGAATCCATTAAGGAATTGGACATCTCCTAATTCACCAACGGAGAATCGTCAATTTTTAGGTCTTAGCTGATACTAACATGAAGATTTATTGAAGGGTTTTCAAAAAAAATCGACCAAACCTAAGACCACATCTCACCCAAAAGAAGGTTAAGTTGAATGGGGCTGATAAACAAAAGCAGCTTTTCAAGCTGAGTTTAAAAGCAAAAAGTTGTGCAGAGCCCCAAGTCCTGCATTAACTGAAGGAAGCGAAGATTTCATCGCAAACTGTCGACGCTTCGAAGATGGGGTTTGGGCGCTGTGTATTGATTGCAGAGAGAAAAAAGTGATAACTTATGCATCACGACATTTGAAGATTCCCATGAAAAAACTACTACAACTCATGATTATTAGAACTTGGTCAGTGGAGTTCCTTCTCAATAACTGGAGACATATAAATATGGAAGCCAAAGTGTAACGGTGTATACGATCACAAAATGTTTTGCAACACATTTATAGAGTCAACAAAGAGTTGAACATGAGCAACGACTGAAGGTTAGAGTAGCCTAATGATTAACGAATTGGCGATATTCGTTATCACACCGGCGAAAGCAAAATGTCGATGCAAGATGCTTTAAAAGCAGGAACGAACGAGAAACCACCGCTAAGAGTTCGAGCATTTGGTTATACTATAGTTTTTTGGACCTTTCCCAAACAGATCTTACATGCTCAGATCGAAAGCGCAAAAAACCCTATACCATTAAGAGGGAAGACGTAGGGGAATGTTGGATAAAAATGCTAAATTTCCAGAAGCTAATAAGAACAAAAGATGGAACCACGTGCGGATGGAACCCCCTGTCCTCAATGGCAAAGCTGGATTACCATTGTTATGGCATTGTGCGGACTGTGAATCATGCACGAGTCCCATAAAATAAAAATAACACATCAACCGGGTTTTCCGACAAAATGTAACCAAGACCTGAAGAAATTTGTTATGGTGGCCCAACATTAAAGCGACATATCTACTTAAAAGTTTAAACAAGTGTTTGACCAGTGCTAAGGGTCAAGGCCGAACATCAAAGGCCGTCAGATGTTAGTACAGCCTAAATTCCCTAAAGGAAGTGGGGGACAAATAATACATCACACAATGGATTTTGTCACGAAGCTTCCTAAGACGTCTCAAGGCTATGATACAATTTGGGTGATCGTTGACCGACTCACTAAGTCTGCGATCTTCACACCAATGAGAGAGACCGATCCTTTGGATAAACTTGCAAGATTGTACTTAAAGGAAGTGGTCACGAGACATGGAATACCTGTCTCAATCATTTGTGATCGCGACCCGAGATTCGCATCCAATTTCTGGAGGTCACTTCAGAACGCTTTGGGTACAAATTTGGATATGAGTACTGCGTACCATCCACAAACAGACGGGCAAAGCGAGAGGACCATTCAAACTCTCGAAGATATGTTGCGTGCTTGTGCAATCGACTTTGGAAAGGGTTGGGTTAACCATTTGCCATTAGTCGAGTTTTCATACAACAATAGCTATCACGCTAGCATCAAGGCCGCACCATTTGAAGCACTTTATGGTCGGAAGTGTCGTTCACCTGTTTGTTGGACTGAAGTTGGAGAAGCTCAAATACTCGGTCCAGAACTGATCCAAGAGACCACTGAGAAAATCATTCAGATCAAGCAAAGGATGCAAGCCGCTCGTGATCGGCAGAAGAGTTACGCTGACTTGAAACCGAAACCAATGTATTCCCAAGTCGGGGATAAGTTAGCTTAAGTATATCACCTTGGAAAGGGGTTCGTATACGTTTTTGGTCAAACGGGGGAAGTTAAACCTAGTATGTTGGACCCATTTAAGTATTAAAGAGTTGGAGAAGTGGCTTTACAAGCATGGAACCTATCCCAGAAGAGTGATGCAGAGTATCATAAAACATTTCATGTATCAAACCTGAAGAAGTGTCCATCGCCGACGAACGCTATAGCCGTCCATTGGATGGACTCAATTTGGAGTGACGACAAACTTCATTTTGTTAGGATCCGGTAGAAATTAGTGGACCGAGAATTAAACTGATGAAGAGAAGTCGATTCCATTGGTCAAAGTTCGATAGAACTTAGACTCCAAGAGAGTCCTGAGTTCACATAATGGGAACGCGAAAAAAAAAGACCAATTCATGAAGAATATCCACACCTCTTCGCCAAACCACACCGTCGTCAAGTGTTGTCATTGTGAGCCTTGAGAAAGGCTCGTTTAAAACGGGGAATTCCTAAAAACCCCGTGTTTGTTCAAGTCTTTTGGCCGACGTCAATAACTAGCTAATTTATTTTTAAGGTAATGTACGCGTTGCTTGTAATTTTATGAATTAAGTTTAAATCGCGTAAGCCAAAAAATAAGCGGCGTTCATGTAAACGGCATCAAGCAATAAAATGTTTTACATCAAGCAAGTTATATAATTATTATAAGGATAATTATTAACTATGTTCATATTTTATTTGTTATCGGATACGTAAAGTGTATACGTTTCCGCGATAAATTGCGTTTAAGCACTCCCGGAACCCTAAAAACCTTCCTACGGCTTCAAAAAATACCCACTTTTATACCCAATACACAAAATTAACTTAAAGTATATCATGTATACATTTGTAATTTTCCGGCAAATCTTGTAAAATTATACAAGATTAAACATGAAAAAAGAGATAGGATTTCAATTTTGGTCAACCGACACCATACTTGGGTCAATGTAAGCGACGAGACACCAAACTCGATATGGCAAGTGGGACCATGGGGTTGTGGGCCATACCAATTTAGACCTTACCATGAGCCATGCCGTGAGCCAATTCTATGTCTCCTAGACTAGTCATGATTGGATGATATATATGTTGATCCCACGCCTTGATCGGTTCTTTAGAATATAAAGAGTTTGTTACCTTGGAGAATCCAAAATAACAAAGATTAAGTCTTTGTGAATATATCAAAGTGTATGCGGAAACTACACTTTGATACTCTAGAGAAGTGTATAAATGAAACAGTAACAATCACTCACAAAACAATAAACAATAAAATCACTGCTCCAATATTATAACTAATACGAGTACTCTCTAAGTACTGGGGTTACAAAACCTTGAAGCAATTACAATTTCTCTCAAAGTGTATATCTTAAAGTTCTATCTTTTTACTACTCTAGGGATCTCCTTTTATAGAAATACAAGGAACCCTTTACACATATATCTGCCTATCTAATAGGAACAGTTACAATTCAAAACTAAATATCCCGAAAAGCTCTCCATGCATTCTTATCTTCATATCATCAGCTTTGAACATTAGCAGTACAAACTTCTTCACTTGGCAGTATTAAGTTTGCTTGGCAGTACAAACTTTATGCTGACAGTACTAACTCCTTTAGTACTGTTGGCAGTATTAAGTACAAAGAAGATTTATTCCTAACAATCCTCCCCTAAACTTGTGATTTTCCCTCAAATCAACAAGTTTCTTCTTAATAAATTCTTCTAGTCTTCTTATACTGCTGATGATTCTTTCAAACACTTTTATCATTTCTGCACTTGAGCTCTTATGAATCTAAGGAGTTCAAAAGCCTGGGAATTTTCATGATCTACTTCCAATCTTTTACTCAACATCTTTGACAGCATCTCTTGACTCAGGGGATACTTCTTTTCTGTCAACATATGGATTGCCAATCCATTGTCCATCAACAAAATATGAATGCCACAAAAATCACATAATCTCCAGCTTAGAAGATTGTACTCATGTTGATCCCTCCAGATTTCATCATCTTTATCAGGTTCAAACAAAGTATGAAGATCTCCCCAAAGCATAAGATCATAACCTTGTGGTGCTGTAGAACTGTATCTTTCTTTAACTAACCTGAATAATTGTTCTACATCCATTCTGTCAAAGTCTTCTAGCATTTCACTCAGTATCTTATAATTCTTTGAGCTTCCATCACCTCTGAAGACTTGATAGTACATGTAAGTCTCTGTCAACACAATTGTCTTCCAATCTACAATAGGAAACTTTGTTGATAAAGATTCAATGTCTATGGGAGCTTCTTCTCTTGGTACTATATCCAGAAATGTCTTGAGTTCTTCTTTCTCAGTCTCTACTTCCAGCTTTTGTCTCTTCCTTGTTGTTTTTCTAGGGATAGACTTCTTCCTCTTGGCTGCTGGTTCATTGACAGTTTCATTGACAGTTTCTTTCCTTTCCTCTTGTGCACCAGACTCTTCTTCCACAATCTTTTCAGTAGTCCTTTCTTTTTCAGCATCCATAGGCACAAACCTTTGATTAAAATCCCAAAGCTTTTCAAAAATTGGCCTTATTTCATTGTAGGACATACCCTTGAAATCATTGATCTTGAAATTCCCCTGATTCTTCAAGTATTTTATCATGTTCCTTCTAGCTTGGGCAATGGACTTTGGCTTCATTTTTAAAGAATGATATCTAATAACAGAGGGATCATTCCAGTCAATTACCTTTGCAGTCTTAGCTTCATCCATTGCCTTTTTCTTTTCCTCTTCTTCCCATTGTCTTGCAATCTCTGCATCTCTAGCAATTTGAGCTCTTTGCTCCTCGTTCATCTGCTCTTCAAGCCTAAGTGCTTCAGCATAACTCAATCTTTCTTGCTCAATCTCCTTCTTGGATTTCTTCTTGGGCTCTTCTTCTGTCATGATACCTTTACCCTTATCTTTTCTTTTCTCTGCAATTCTCCCTTGAGTAAGTAGCAGTTCCTCCAGCAGTACTAACTTGTAACTTCACGCTGTACTAACTGGTGGAACTTCTGCACTAGCAGTATCTTTCTTCTTACAAGCATAGTACTAAATCTCAATCACTAACTTTCCCGTGCCCTCTTGCTCATGGGATGATTCAGTTGGGGTTACTTCTTGTTTATGAAGAGTTCAGGTTTCAGTGCTTGCTTTTTCATAACTCCTTCTAATGCCTGAAAACCTTCATTAGAGCTTCCTCCCCTGTTTGGAAGATTCATCTTCACCAACTTCAGTATCTGAAAAGAACAAACCATGGGAATGTTCTTCTTGCCTTTCCCAAATCATTTATCGGTTCAAGCTTCTTGACAATGGAGAATAAAGCTTTGTGTAGGGAGGAACTGTTATTTATTTTCTGTCTGTGACAAATCAGCCTCTTACGAACCCCAATCCTGTCAGAAGAAGAGTATTATCAAAACCCATAATTCTTGTAGTTTCCAAAACTACCCTCATCTACTTCATTGTGGAATGAACGCATGGAGAGGTGAGTCTTGGGGTTGTAGGGAGGATGATAGTCGGAACCGGATTTCTATAATTTTTCTAATGTGTTGGTGAATGTTGTGAAGGTGAGGGATGAGGGGGTGATGGTTGAGTAGAAGATGGTTCAGGTGTAGGGGAAGATGAAGGTGTTGGGGAAGGGTGAGGGATGTAGATTTTAGAAGTGTGAGGGTGAGGATTCAGCAGCAACTAATGATAGAGGGAACAAGGAACCATCCTGTCCTGGAAAATACCCCTTGGGGGATTATTCTCATGTTCCTAAACACCTTCTTTGTAAGAGATGGAACAGAATAGAACTTGAGTGTTGTTCGGAACTTGTGTACTCTTGCATATCTAGGCAAAGTTGGAATAAACACATGGGATACATCAAAAACTTAATGGGATTAGATATGTAGAACACCATATGGTCAAAGATCCTCCTAGACGATTAAAACCTCCTATTTGTAGCTAAACAAATGAATAGCCGCTGCAATATTGCTACCTAAAACTTGCTCCCACAGCGTCTTCTTGGGGCTTAAACAGTGAGGTATGAGATGATAGAACATCCATTGAGGTGAAAAGAGCACCTTTCTGAAAAGGAGTAACTTATCTGAGTTATGTAGCATACCCCATTTGTGACAGTGAGCAAAAAATCTTGAGATGGTAGAGAGATTTAAAGGCTCGTCTTTATCATCCAGTTTGAGATTCAGCCTTATTGAACTCAGTGATGGGAAGCGATTAGTGACATCAATCGTAGATGAATTCTAACATTGCCATCTTCATTAGTCCACAATATCAGCTAATGACAGCAGCTGCAATATTACTACTAAACTGCTCCCAAGCAGTCTTCTTTGGGCTTAAACAATGAAGAATATTATGAATAAGAAACCTCCATTGAGGTGAAAATGCACCTTTTTGAAAGGTTAACTTATCTGAGTTGGTATGATATCCCATAAGCGCCAGTTGCTCAAAGATCTCTGTAGTTGGAATAGAGGTAAGACCATCATGATCATCCAACTTGAGATGTCGCCGTAAAGAACCTTCAGTGATTGAAAGTGAGTGTCCATCAATAGTAGCATTAATCTTTACGCCGCCATTATCATCAGTTAAAGTCTCAGCAGTCCTCCAAAATTGTCTTATAAAGGAGACACACACCTCTGGCTTCTTAGTAAGTGCATAGCAAATATGACTTCGATTGAGGAAATCTATGATCTGATGAAACCCTGCACTTCCCGAAGATTTTTCCAGAAATGCTACCATGTTATGCTTATCACAGAAATCCAAACTTGCCATGATTAAAGTTGTAAGAAATTGAGTGGGATATGATCGTGTAAGTAAGTAAGAGGGCTGGACAAAATTAATTGCAAATTAATAGAGAAAACAGAGAGATATTTGTTGACCAATAATAATAAAATTAAAGTTTTCGTGAATAAATAAAAATTTTGTTAGGCCCAAACAGTACTAACGGTCATTCAGCAGTATTAACTTTGGCCTAGCAGTACTAAAATATGCCTAGCAGTATTAACTTCTCCACCCATAAGCAGTACAAACTCCAAAAGTTTGTATGAATAAAAGCAACTCTTCACACAATCTCTCTTTCTGTTTTTAGGCTCACACTTTCATCTCTCAATTCTTTTTGGCTCACTCGTCACTTTGTCTATTTTTTACACAGCTTTCTTTCTGTTTTTGATATCACTAATTCTCTCTGTTGTTTTAGCTCTCAAATTCACACAAAGTGTAGTTTTTGGCAACCTACCAGCCATAAACGGATTTGAGAAGTCTTTACCAATAGCCGTTTGCTTTGGACTAGCCATTGCTTCATTAGAAAAACATGGTGCAATGATAACCATATAGTTTTGAGTAAACTACCAACTATAAACGGATTTAAAAAGTCTTTACCAGTAGCCGTTTGCTCTGGACTAGCCAATTCTTGATGTCTATTAGACATGGTGAATTGATGATCATTTGTTGTGTGGTGTAACAACCAACACTTTAAGAACAGCCAACATGTTTCCTCCCCTTAAATAATACATTATGGAGTAACCAATTTGACACCTCATTGTTTATCCTCAAAAAGTTAGCTTAAAACCAAGAAAAAACATGTTTCTTGTTTAACAATATTAAGTGTTATTGACAGGATTAACAAAGATGCATAGAAATAACCAGCATTACTAATTATAAGTAACAGTTTTAACAAACAGTTTTAAATATAACTAGCAGTACTAATTAGACCTAGCAGTATTAATTGACAACTAACTAACAGTACTAACATTTAACAAACTTTATAAAACAAACAAGAGATTTGGGCCTTAGGGATTGAGCATTCCAATACTTGAAACAAAGTACTAAAATCTACCAGCATCAAAACCTTTTGTAAGAAGATCTGCTACATTAAGTTGAGTATCAATTTTAGCCATTTGAATCAACTTTTTAGTATTACAATCTCTTATAAAGTGATGCCTAATCTCTATATGTTTTGTTTTAGAATGTTGAACAGGATTTTCTATTATACAGATAGTACTAGTATTGTCAATATAAATAACAGTGTTCATAAAATTGTACCCATAATCCAGCAATTGGTTTTGGATCCAGAGAACCTGTCCACAGCAACTTGCAGCAGCCACATATTCAGCTTCAGTTGTAGAAGTGGCAACTACAGTTTGTTTCTTGCATTGCCAAGAAATCAACCTATTTCCCAAAAACTGACAACCTCCAGTGGTTGACTTCCTATCAAGTGTAGCTCCAGCATAGTCACTATCAGTGTAAGCAACTAACTCCAATGGAGAATCCTTAGAATACCAAAGACCTAGAGATGGTTTGCCTTTAAGGTATCTAAAGATTCTTTTGACAGCTAAGAGATGGGATGTTTTTGGGGAAACCTGAAACCTTGCACATGCACATACTGCAAACATGATATCTGGTCTGGATGCTGTAAGATACATCAAAGATCCAATCATAGATCTATAAAGATGTTCATCAACATCATCAGCATCTCCATCTTGAACCAAAGGCTTTTCCAAATCTGTGGGAGTAGAGGCAGACTTCACATCTGAGTAGTTGAACTTTCTCAAAATTTCATGGACATATTTATCTTGACTGATAAAAATGCCTTTCTTTCTCTGTTGGACCTGCAATCCCAAAAAGAAGGTAAGTTCTCCCATAGAACTCATCTGAAACTTATCCTTCATAAGCTTCTCAAACTCATCACAAAGCTCCTTCTTGGTAGATCCAAAAATAATGTCATCTACATAGATTTGAACAAGCAAGATATGCCCCTTTTGACTTTTGATGAATAAAGTTTGATCAATCTGTCCTCTTTGAAAGCCATTGCTCAAAAGATAAGTGGCCAATGTGTCATACCAAGCTCTGGGTGCTTGATGAAGTCCATATAGTGCTTTCACAACTTTATAAACTTTATCAGGATGGTCAGGATCTTCAAAACCTAGGGTTTACAATTCACTAAACAACACATAAAAAAATTAAAGTCATAAATTACAATCAATTTCACACAGGTTTACAAATCAGAAGACAAAACAGCATAATAAAATTTTATAAAAAAATGAAATTAAAGAAATATACCTGATTGAATCGAAGATTCAGATACGTGAATTTAAAACTAATTCAAAAGGTGTAATAATTTGAGATCCGTATATATAATGGAATGAAATTATGAAATGAGATATTGGGGAAAATGAGGAATTATATGATGTGATGCGAGGAAGATACTGTGTGTGTTGTGTGGGACACGTGTCGACAACGTACGGGTGGTTTCCAGATGTTTACTATATTATTGGTGCGTCTGTATCGTAATACGGTGGACTCTGGTTGTACAAGAATTTTTCCATTCTTACTGCTTTAAGTTACGTGATACACTTATCGTAAAATATTATATGGGCTATGGGCTTATGGGCTATGTCTATTCATCTATAGGTACATGTTAGGGTTAGATTATCCTTATATATACATTTCTCTTGTAACATCTGGAAATAATCAATCAATGAGAATTCTCTTTTCCTCTCTCATTCTTGTGTTCTTATTATTTTACAACAACACTTTTATTTAGGTTCCCCATTCAATGTCTTGATCTCCACTTGTTGGTCTTCCAGTTGTAGGAATTGTCCCATCAAATTTTCAGGTGTAGCAGTTAATTTAACATCAGTACACATTATTAACTGTCTACTACCAGTATTAACTCTGACTGGCATATTAACTGTTGATCCATCAATAACCATTATCCTGAATACTGCATTCAAAAATCCATGAGTCCCATCTTGATCGTGTATTTGATCATCATAAACAGATTTGAGTGAAGCATCATCAAAGTATGAAGCATCCTTCCAAATTGGCATGACAATACAATCTTGATCTTGTTGAGAAGATGTGCTGAACTCAGAAACTCCTTCTATACCTGCAGAAACATTAGAAAAAGTCCCTGCAACCACTGGCACATAATTCATGGATTGGGTTAGAGAATCAAGATCAAACAGCCACTTTGGACCATTTCCTTCTAACATAGGTTTATTCTCTAAGAACCCAACATGCAAGTTTTCCTATACTTTCCTGGTTCTAATGTTGTATACCCTAAAAGCTTTGCTACTTAAGGAATACCCAACAAAGAAACCTTCATCACTTTTTCCATCAAACTTGCCCAACTTATCTAAGGTATTAAGAATTGTAACATGACATCCAAATGGTTTCATGAAACCTATAGCTGGTTTAATACCCCTAAAGAGTTCATAAGGAGTCTTGTTATGAGGTTTGACTACTAAGACCCTATTTTGTACATAACAAGCAGTAGAAACAGCTTCTGCCCAAAATGTTGTAGGTAACTTAGAGTCAGCTAACATTGTTCTAGCAGCCTCAATAAGAGTCCTATTCTTTCTTTCAGCTACACCATTTTGCTGAGGTGTCCTTGCTACACTATATTCTCTCTTGATACCTTTTTCTCTACAGAACTCATCCATCACATGGTTTTTAAATTCTGTCCCATTGTCACTTCTGATTATTTTAACCTTCTTATCCACTAGATTTTCTATTTCTTTGATAAAGTTTTTAAGGATCTCACTAGTTTCATCCTTAGTTCTTAAAAAGAAAACCCATGAAAATCTACTAAAATCATCAGTAACTACCAAGCAGTATTTTTTATGCATTAAACTACTAACAAAAGTTGGACCAAACAGATCCATGTGTAGCATAAATAATGGCTTAGTAATGGGACTAAAGGCCTTGGCTTGCCCTCGAAGAGGCTCTATGTTGCTTGCCTTTAAGACAGGCAACACATGTTTGGTCATTCTCAAATCTTTTTAAAGGCAAATCTCTTACAAGATTTTCTTTGACAAGTTTATTGATATTTTTGAAATTGACATGACCAAGCCTCCTATGCCACAACATTGATTCCTCAGATGTAGCCTTTGCAACTAGACAAGTTAAACCATCTTTAGGAACTATGTTCTTCATATCACAAAACTGTACAAGTTATTCTGTCTAGAATTTTAATGAAGTATTGACTTTCATCAGGCAAACTCAAAAATTTGGGAGACAAACAAGACATTCAAGTCAGTAAAAAGAAACATAGTTTCATTTTGTCACACATTGTGGAGACACTAAAAAGGTTGAACTTCAACTCTTTGACAAAGTATACATCTTC
Source organism: Tanacetum coccineum (assembly GCA_026074375.1). Taxonomy (NCBI): domain Eukaryota; kingdom Viridiplantae; phylum Streptophyta; class Magnoliopsida; order Asterales; family Asteraceae; genus Tanacetum; species Tanacetum coccineum. Next base: position 29,534 of record BQNB010068917.1, read on the forward strand.
AAAATCAAGTTTGTCAGTTTTGATAGTACCTTTACCAGTGATTCTTCCTCCATTTGCTCCTCCACCAAAAGTAACATAACCTCCATCAAAGTCTTTGAAATCTGAAAGATGGGCTATGTTTCCAGACATGTGCCTTGAGCATCCACTATCCACAAATCCTTTATCATTTAGCTGTGAATTGCTCTGCACCACAAAGAATAAAACTTATGAAGTTAGTTTTCTTTTGGGACCCAAGCCATTACTGACTTGATCTACCCGTGCAACAATGTACTTATATTTTAAGACTATGATCAGCACCATGGGTTTGATAGGTCTCCAAACCCAACATGCTGAGGGCTTAACATCATTAAATCCCCTTGCCCTGACAGTATTAACATTTGGCCTAACAGTATTAATATTTTCAATATGAGACCTTTTTGTTAATGCTATATTCTTGTAAAAGGGCCTTTGAACAGTTGATTGTGCTAGATTTTGAAAATGAGTCTTTGGTCTAGCACAAGAAACTGTTGATTTTGGGTGAGCAGTATTAATATTAGGCCTAACAGTTTTAACAGACCTAGCAGTACTAAAAGGTCTGGCAGTGTTAACAGACCTAACAGTACTAAGAGGCTTTGCATTTTTGATAGTTTTGAGGCCAGTCTTCATTAAGACTGCTCTTGGAACCATATGTTTGTAAGCATTAGGACAATTGTAATGAATGTGATCAAAATTACCATCAAATAAAGCATTGCCTTGTTATAAACACAAAGTTACATCCTAATTGATTAGATTCGGACCATTCCCAACCATCTTTGGTTCCCCCTAGGTCTTTGTGACCTATACATCTCAGCATACCTAACTGTTCTTCTACTTGGTTTTACAGTTTTAACTGACTCTTTCTTAGTAGCAGTAGGTATAGCAGTTTTCTTTTCTACCTTAGGAATAGACTCAACTTCTTCCTCATCATCTGACACCCAATCTTCAATAATTGGAGCAATCAGATTTTCTCTAGCTCCTTTTTTAGTTCATCTGCCCAACATATTAGCAGGAATGGAAAAACTTTCTTTCCAATCTTTCTGTCAACCTTAAGTGGGAAGACACAACAGAGCTAGTTTCAGTAACAGTCTTGGGTTGTTGTGTTAAAGAGTCATCAGTATTCTCCTTAGAATTATTTGACTCATTAACCTCAGGTTGTTTGAATTCCACAAGACCTGAATAAGACAAGTCTAAAGGTGTTGGTCTGTTGAGTATTAAGGGATGAGGTGAGGGAACAGCATTATAAAACCAAAACCCCTTGCTCTTGTCAGTATACATGACTTTGCCTAACAAATCATCTAATCTTAGAATGATTTTTCAAACTTTGCTAAGCTTAAATTCAAACCCTTCTTTTTCCTTTCCTTAACGTTTTTCCAAGTTCAGTCTTGACTAAATCCCATTAGATAATCCTTAAGACCTACACTTCTTTTCAACAAAGCAATCTCTTCAAAAACAGACTTCAGAATTATTGTTGTCTTTTTTTTTTTTTTTATTTTTTATATTTAACTACGTGTATCTAAAATTGACAGTCCTCTTTTATATGTAGCTTGCTTTAAAAAGCATATCATCTAATTTAACAAACTAGTAAATCATCATACTGTTTTTTAAGAGCTTCATAATTTAGCAAGAACATGATTTTAGAACAAGATTTAATCATTTGAAACCTCAGAATCTGTAAATGCATGAGAGCCATGTTTGCTGATTTCATCCTCTGCCATTCCTCCTAAGCAACAAAAAGTTGGGGGGGGGGGGGGGGGGGGGTGTGGGGGGGGGGGGGGGGGGGGGGATATCCAGCACCATCTATAGCACACATTGCTTTTTCAGAAGCATCTTCTATCCTTACTGCCTTTGATGAGCTTGCTTGATTCCATTTCTGTTGTCTTTACTTCTTGGTGCTCTGCATTCTCTGGCAAAATGTCCCATTTTATGACAGTTGAAACATTCTACTTTTGATTTATCATATCCAGCAGTACTACTTCCATCAATGATGATCTTCCTTCCAGTTCTCTGATAGAACTTTCTTGCCCTCATGCTCAGCAGTGCCATATTCCACTTTAGATCCATTTCTTCCAAATCATCATCATGAATTTGCTCAAGATCTTCATGAACAAGTTGAGACCCTTGTGGTTGAGTGGAAGCAAAAAACATACTGTAGCATCACAAAAATACCAGTACAGTTTTCAGTACTAGCAGTATTAACCTTGGTGTTGCCAGTACTAACTCCAGTGTTAACAGTATTAATAGTATTAGTACTGCTTGGACTGGAAGTGGTTAGAAATGCCAAGTTCTTATCATCATTATTAGCAGCAACAGTTCTCTTAACCTTTTGTTCAACAATTTTAAATTGTTGTACAAATCATCCAAAACCAATAGTTTTCAAATTCGGGTTTGATCCATACCAGACCACCACATGTGTATCCCATTCATAAGGTAAACTCCTCAAAAACTTAACATTTAGATCCTCTGGAGGATTAATAACACCAGAAATGCCAATCTACTAACACGCTTTTGAAGCCTTTCAAAGATGAGTCCAAAAGATTCCTGAGCTTGTAGCATTAAAGTTTTCATATTGTTGCTTATAAGGCCTATTGTGTCCTTCTTTGTTGCATCAGTTCCTCCAAAGCGACTTAATAGCAATAAACATAGATTGAGCATCGCATATTGGTTAAGGTAAGCTGATGATCATTTTGGGAGTGCCAAGGGAGAAGACTTCATGGCTTGAACATCATTCTTCTTGCAAATCTTTTCTTCAGTAGTAGAGGGCACATTCATCTTTAATGCTGTTGATGGACCAGATTCTGGTGTGGAAACAGAATAGGGTACGCACAAGAATTCCCATTTTTCTATTACCTCTCATAATGCACTAGTCCTTGGAATCTGGAAGTACTGCTTGATTTATAAGTCAGGATAAGTATGTTGCAAAAATCCTGAAGAAGTTTGATTTTGTCAATGTTAAGACTGCTAGTACACCAATTGAGACCCAGAAGCCTTTAGTCAAGGATGAAGAAGCTAGTGATGTGGATGTTGTTGATCCCACACCTTGATCGATTCTTTATGATATAAAGAGTTTGTTACCTTGGAAGAATCCAAAATAACAAAGATTGAGACTTTGTATGTATACCAAAGTGTATGCGGAATCTACACTTTGATACTCTAGAGAAGTTTATTAATGGAACAGTAATGACCACAAACAAACAATGAACACAAAACTCACTGCTTCAATATTATTAAATAATACGAGTACTCTTGAAGTACTGGGGTTACAAACCTTGAAGCTATTACAAATTTTCTCTAAATGTATCTCTAAAAGTTCTGCATTACACTACACTTGGGATATCCTTTTATAGAAATACAAGGAGCCCTTTACAAATATATCTGCCTATCTTTTAGGATCAGTTACAATTCAAAACTAAACATCTCGAAATACTCTCCATGCATTCTTATCTTCAGCTCAGCAGCTTTGACTATCAGCAGTATTAACTCTTTTGTCTAGCAGTAGTAACTAATACTGGCAGTACTAAGTTTGTACTAGCAGTACTAACTCCATTAGTATTGTTGGCAGTATTAAGTCCATTGAAGATTTATTCCTAACAGATGTACATCTTTATAGATCCATGATTGGTTTTTTAATGTACTTGACTGCTTTTAGGCCTCATATTATGTTTGCAGTTTGTGCTTGTTCTAGGTTTCAGGTCAATCTAAAGACTTCCCATCTAATTGCTGTTAAGAGAATCTTTAAGTATCTAAAGAGCAAACCCAAACTGGGTCTTTGGTATCCTAGAGTGACCTCATTTAACCTGGAAGCCTACTCAGATAGTGATTATGCTGGAGCAAATCTTGACAGGAAATTCATAATAGGAGGTTTTCAATTTCTTGGCAGGAGACTTATTTCTTGGCAATGCAAAAAGCAGACCATTGTGACTACTTCTACTACAGAGGCAGAATATGTTGCTGCTGCAAATTGTTGTGGACAAGTTTTATGGATTCAAAATCAAATGTTAGACTATGGGTTCAATTTCATGAACACAAAGATCTACATTGATAATGAGAGTACTATATGCATTGTAAAGAATCTAGTATTTCACTCCAAAATAAAGCATATTGCAATAAGGCACCACTTCATTAGGGAT
>BQNB010068918.1:0-33678 GCA_026074375.1 Tanacetum coccineum
ATAGATAGCAGAAGACAAGATTTTAAATTGCAATTGTAGTAGTAAAACTTATTAAACTGTTTTTATGTTAACAATTTTTTTTATTGCTTTTGGTACTGGTCTACTCATGAGGCGCGGAGCTTACGGGTTTATTTAGCTAGATAGAATTTAATTATTTTCTTTAGCTTAATAAATCGGGTGGTATTCGTTTATTTGTGGCTCTTCGATTCAGGTTCTACTCTCTAATCTCTTTTCAATACTTAGATTAGTTTTATCGTTCCATAATATATTTGCGTATTTGATTTTTGCCATGCTTAGTGTAGATTTATTTTTGTCGTTAAATGCTATGTTTGTTAAATTGAATTTCGTTATGAGTAGTGAGTAAATAACTTGTGTTTGCTAAGTGATTAGTGATTTGGAATTTAAGTGCGGTTTTAAAAAGGTTTAATAAATTAATAGTCATTAGAATTTTCTAATTTACATACCGTCATTTACTTTTAATGCAATTGAAATACTTGTCATTTATTTTTAAAAAAGCATTTTACTTTACTTGTCATTTAATTTCTTGAAACATGTTTTCTAAGGATTTTTAATTCGTTAAACCTAAGCCCGCACTTGATGAACATTTCACGTCACTTAGCAAGCATTTTTGTCATTTATATCTTTTAGAGCAATTTTAGTATAATCTTGTAGTTTTAAATCGTAGAATTAATATTAGTTTAATTTTTAGTATAAAAATAGTTTAAAACCAAAACCAAAAACTTGAATGACAATCAAGCTCGATTTACAACTTGAACGTAGATTTCCATTCATCTCTCGCCGAGGAAAACGATACCCGTGTTGATTACTTATTATTCTTTCCTAAGAATAATTTGTATGATACTTTGCTTACGTATACGTATATGTATTTTCTATAAATATATATAATATATTTGAGGGTTTATTTGATAAACGCGTTGAAAAACGACAAACATCAAAATGGCGCCGTTGCCGGGGAGAGGTGTAGCGATTTTTACGGGATTGTTTGTGTTCGAGCCTTGAAGATCCTTTCTTCGGAAAGTTTATTTTCGTTCTTATAAAAAATATAAAAATCCAAAAATATTTTTTCTTCTTATTTTATTTTTATTTTCTTTTATAAATATTAAAAATACCAAAAATATTTTTATTAATATTATCTTTATAAAAAATTTCAAAAATAATCTTCTCTATCCTCTTATTCATTTAATTCTTATTTTCTTTATCCTCTTATCCGTTTAATTCTTCGACATGTCTTCATATAACCATTTTGGTTGCTCGTGGTGTGGAGGTCCGTTTAATGGTGGAAACTGTCCGAGCTGTAGCAGTGTAGGATCCGGAAATGAGTTTGTCTATGACCCAAATCCTTATTCTTATAATGAAACACCGAACTTCTTCAACCAACCTCCACAATACCAATACGAGACATACTCGTGTGAATTTTGTGGAGGAAACTCTCATCCGGGTTACGATTGTCAAACAGGGAACACACCCGTCTATGATCAGGGTCCCTGTTACAATCAAGACTTTGGATTTAACCAACCTCTACATTATTTTCCGAGTCAACCACAACAACTTCATTGTGAAAATTGTGGGGTTCTTCATGAAAATTTTCAGTGTCAACCGATGAACCAAAATTTTAATTATTCTAATTCTATCGGTCTTGACCAAATTCAACCCCCGTAATTTTCTACCGTTCAACTTCTTGAAATTGAGAGGATTAATAAAGAGGAGAGTTTTAAAAAGGAAGACATGAGTATAGAAGAAATAATGAGTGAGAAACGGTTGATTGATGACGAAATTAAAGATATCACGAATGATTTGAGTTATAAAAGATTTCAAGGTGAGAAGATTGATAATGAATATGAAAGAGATTGTGAGATTAAAATTAAACAACTCTTGCAAGATTATAATGGTTTGGACATCAAGATGCGGAAAAAGGAGCGCGTTTTAATGGAAGAAAAGTATATTGCTGCTTCACAACGTATTAAATCTATTTGTAACGACGAGGATGATTATATTCCTTTGAGAGATATTATTGCTCAATATTCTCCGTTTGTTGCTATCACATCTTCCCCTCCTGACTTACCAACTGAAGAACCTAAGGACTCTCTCATAATAGGGGACGAGCATCTTGACACTATTCCTGAAAAGGAATTGGACGAATTAATAAAGTCCAGTGTTGAGAACCTTGTCCCAATCCCAAGCGAGTCCGAGGATTTTTCAGATAACGAAAGTGAGTGTGATGTGCCCGAGTATGATGAAACTTCTCTGACTTTCACAACTTTCTCGAATCCTCTCTTTGATTTAAACGACGATTTCACCTCTTGTGATGACGAGTCACTTTCTGATGAGGACGTTCCGATGGAAAATTTCAAAATTTATTCGAACCCTCTTTTTGATGATGAAGAAATCATTTCTCCAAAGATTGATCCGCATTATTTCAATGCCGAGTCAAATCTTATCGAATCTTTGCTTAACCGTGATATTTTAATTGATTCTTCACCTAAGTTTGATTATCTTCTTAAGGAGTTCTCAAGTAAACTCGCTCATATTGATCCAATTCCACCAGGAGTTGAGGAAGCTGACTTTAATCTAAAGGAAGAAATCCGTCTTGTTGAGAATTTGTTGTATGATAATTCATCTCCACGACCGCCGAAAGAACGTAATTCTGAAAATGTTGATATGATTATCGACTCTCCCTCCCCATCTCCTATCCTCGTTGAGGATAGTGACTCTCATATGCAGGAGATCGATTTATTTCTTGCTTCCGATCACTCGATGCCACTGGGCATTGAGAATGACGACTATGACTCGAAAGGGGATATCCGTTTTCTTGAAGAATTATAATGATTCCCTCCCCCTTCCCGAATACGAGTCATTTTTTCTTGATCATTTTGATGATCCGTCTCTTTCTCGTCCTCCTCCGGAACCACCGGATGTTGAGATTTGCTTTGATTTTGATGCCCGTTACGGGTGTGTTTTGACTACCAAAGTGGGTTGATGGGTTTTCTGTACACTTGTTCTTATGCTTAATATTTTGCCCACCCTTCCCACCTTTGATCCGAATTTAGACTTCACTCTTTCTCATGATTCCTCGGATTCAAAAACAAGATTTTTGATCCAGGGATATTCATTGAAGTCCAATCCGAGAGACTTTTATCACGGGATGGATTTTCTATCTCATTCATCTGTGATCCTCTTTCTCCAGTGATTGACACTTTGCTTTCGTTTTCGTCCGAAAACGAGGACAAAGTGTTCAATACTAGTATTCTCATTTCTCCTCTCTTATCTCATCGGGGCAAAATCATTTCTAATTTTTCTAAGAGCCCGATGATGATTTTTAGAGGGGACATTCCTTACTTAGATGTTTCGTATCTCCATTTCTATCCCGCTTGACCAAGCTCAAGTATGGGGGAGAGTCAAGCTAGAGACTCGCACAAAAACAAGCGCTTCTTGGGAGGCAACCCGTGTCTTTTCTTCTTTCTATTTTCTTGATTAATAGGTGATTGTGCTATTTTATAACCCAAGTATGGGGGCGTGGTGCTTCTTTCTTTTCTATGGTATGTTGTTTTGTTTTTGTAGATCCTTAAGATCATGAAGACCCATGATTGTTTTCAATCCTCCAATCATCCGGTCTTCGATCTTCTGGTTATTTTGGAATCCTCAATCCTGATCTTATATATATATGTGTTTCCCCTTTCACACTTGGAATTTTTTTTGCATTTTCCTTTTTCATTCCTAAGTGTGGGGGTAAAACTTGACATTTTTGAACATTGAGGCCAATGTTCCATTCTAAGTGTGGGGGGGATTTCTATCGAAATGTGATCTTACATGTGTCTTGCTGTGTCCCTTGCAACCCCGTTTTGACCAAAATTTTAAATATTTTTTTTATTGTGTTGTCGAAAATAAAAAATAAAAAATAAAAATTGTGTGTAGAAAAATGTTGAAAAATATAAATAGTTAGTTGGATAAAAAATAATAAGTGTTTTGACACGAATGTAGGCTTTTCGTTGGTGAGAACGAAAATTAAATTTTGACCCGGCCGGTTTTATATCTTAGCTTTCTCCTTAACTTTATATAGATTGATTTTTGCTAATTTTTTATACAAGGAGCTATAAAAAGCGAGTCTAGCTTGAAAAAGCCAAGACTTTGCAAGTTCCCATAATTGATATTAAATATGCGAAGATCGATTTATTAGAATTAAGATTGTTTCCAGTCTATGTGACTTGTTAAAGTGCCGATCTTAATTCGCTAGGCTAAGTATTCACGAATTTCTTTATTAGAAATTTTAAATTGTGAAGAACAAGAGATGATAGAGTAGAGTATAAGTTTTGATGCTAAACATAGAATTAAAGAAGAATCACTCGTTACCACAACAAAACTTTGTTTCTCTAACCGATTAACTATGTCAGAACCCATGCCTTCTATACCTACTCAGTCAACATTCACTTATCCTAACCCTAATCCATCTGCTTCACCTTCGTTTACTCAAGATGATACCTCGGAATCTTTCATACCTGAACCCACACAACCAATACCTACATTCACTCAAACTGCTTTCTCACAACCTGCTTTCTCACAACCAAATCAATCTATCTTCTCACAACCTGCTGTTCACTTTCAACAGACTCAACCTACTCAGACCAACCAAACTGGTCAACAGTACCCTAACAATGTCCAGTCACAACAGTTTCAACAGTTCCAAACAGCCTCTATCTCTGCCAACAATGCAAAATTTCCTTATCTGGAGAAGGACAAATATGAGATATGGGCTATGAAGAGAGTACTGGATAGAGAATGCGGATCATAATCTTTGGAGGTGTTTAGCAAGGGAACATCCAAGAAGGTTAGGAAAAGATGCGAAAGGAAAAAACAATTGTTCATCCTCCTGTCTCTCTTGATGAGCATGTTGCTGTACAAAGGGAGAAATACTCCGTTCATCTTTTCCAATAAATGTATTCAAGCTTTTGAAACGTTAAAGAAAAAACTTACCGAAGCTCCAATCTTGATTGCCCCCGACTAGGACTTACCCTTTGAGATAATGTGCCATGCAAGCGACTTTGCCATAGGTGCTGTCTTGGGGCAACATCATGAAAAACACTTTAGGCCTATACACTATGCTAGTAAAACAATGAACGAGGCAGAATCGCATTACACCACGACGGAGAAAGAAATGTTAGCCGTGGTGTATGCCTTCAAAAAATTCCTGTCTTACCTCATCTTGAACAAAAGCATAGTGTATACGGATCACTCTGCCCTTAAATATCTATTTGCTAAAAAAGAATCCAAGGCGAGATTGCTCCGGTGGGTTCTCCTCCTTCAAGAGATCAAATTCAAAGTAATTGACACAAAAGGAGCCGAGAATCTCGCGGCCGATCATCTTACCCGATTAGAAAATCCTTATGAAGATGTGCTCGATCCAAAGGAGATAAATGAAATGTTTCCTCTCGAGACACTTAATATGGTGACTTTTCGTGGTGACTCAAGTACCCCGTGGTTTGCCGATTATGCAAATTACCACGCGAGGAATTCATTGTTAAAGGGATGTCGTCCCAACAAAAGAACAAGTTTTTCAAGGATGTTAAACACTACTTTTGGGAGGACCCCTATTTGTTCAAAATATGTGCGGATCAAATGATCCGATGGTGTGTTGCAGGGCAAGAAGCTGTTGACATCCTCAAAGCTTGCCATAATGGACCCACCGGGGGACATTACGGTGCCAACTACACCGCCAAAAAGGTTTTTGACTCAGGATTTTATTGGCCCACGATTTACCGAGACGCCCATGACATGGTCACCCGATGTGACACTTGTCAGCGTCAAGGAAAAATTTCGCAGCGTGATGAAATGCCTTAAAATTCCATCCAAGTTTGCGAAATCTTTGACGTGTGGGGCATCGATTTCATGGGGCGTTCCCGTCTCACGTGGGCAGACTAAATATAATACTCGAGGCGTCGACACAATACAAATGGGATGAAGCGAAAGCGCTCCCCACCAACGACGCCCGAGTAGTTTGCAAATTTCTTAAATCTCTCGTCAACCCCCCCCCGCCCCCCGATTAGTGCCCCTCTTGCTATCATAAGTGTAACGCGGAACCCATTTTAGCCAATGACAAATTTCCCCGAACAAAAAAATGTTCATGCTTAAATACGGAGTTACTCACCGTCTCTCTACCGTGTATCACCCACAAACAAGTGAGCAAGTTGAGGTATCCAATCGTGGCTTGAAACGAATTCTTGAAATGACCAGGGCGTGAACCGTGCCTCTTGGCATAGATAAAACTATAATGATGCACTTGGGCATTCCATACCGCTTACAAAACACCCATCGGGTTGTACCCCATACCAACTCGTGTACGGAAAGTCATGTCATCTAAAGATCGATCTTAGCATAAAGCTTACGGGCCTTGAAGCCTCAAACATTGACCTTAGATACCGCGGGCGATCACCGAAAAGTTCAAATCAATGACTAAATGGAACTTCGTGATCATCTAAGAGAGACTCTTTGATCTATACAGAGAAAAACAAAGAGATCCATGACACAAAGATCAAAATCCCATTTCAACTCGGTGAACAATCCTCCTCTTTAACTCTCAATGAAGATGTTCTCCAGGCAAGTTAAAACCCGTTGGACCGGACGTTCAACCATTCCCCAAGTCCTTTTCATATGACACCGATGAGGTATTATCTCAAACTCCGGGCTAAATTCAAGTTAACAGTCATGAATTAAGCACAACGTTGGAGGGGACGTACCAAAATTGGTTGTCCCGGATCTTTAAACCTTCCCCAAGGACAAATGAATTCGAGGATTGGGTCAAGCTTAGTGACCCTAAACAAGCGCTTCGTGGAAGACACCTCATGCTAATCCGTAGTTATCTTAAGTAGTAAATTGAATAAGTGTTTTTTTGGTGAAGAGGTTGCCTCTTTCTCATACTCGGTTGCCTTGTGTTTTGTGATTGTACAGGATTGTCCCAGATTATTGAAACCTCTCGGCTCGCTTTTGTCTTCGATCACTTCGAGCTTCAAATCCTCAGCTTCATTTGGGAAATCCAATATCCTAATCTAATCGACTAACGTTTATCTTTAAGCATACTTAATAAACGGCTTAGGATTTATGTAGAGACCCTTCTTAAAACATTAAGGACAATGTTTAATTCTAGTATGGGGGGATCTATCGATTTGATTGTGCCTGCAGCTGTTGTTTTCGCGTAATCCCATTTTTACCACCAAAATTTAAAAAAAATGAAAAAATTTTAAAATTTTCAAAAATAAAATAAGTGTTTTGTCACAATTTTGACTTTCCTGCTGGGTAGAATGAGAATAAATTTTGACCCGATCGAGCGTGTTGAGCTCTAGCTAGTTCCTTAACTTTTATACTAAGCGTTCGCGAAAATTCGCGAAGAACGAAAAATGATAGAGTTAATTATGAGTTGGATGCTAAACAAGGATTAGTTGGAAATCTTAAGAGCTCATGTATGCAATTTGTGGCTTTTTCTCCCATAAGCTCTTAACCAGATTAATATACATGCTATTTTTGGAGATTAAGCTTAAATCAACAATTTTTATGTGGTTAATGGCAAAAAAAATTTAGTCTTAGTTCAAACTTATACTTGAATTTTTCAAAAATAAGTCTTCTCTAAAAAAAATAAAAAAATAAAAAAATAATAATAATAAATTATGAAAAATGATGAAAAATGAAAAAAAATATAATAAATATAAACTGTGGGCTGATAAAAGTTTGTTGTATCTTGCCGGCTCACAACCGATGTTACAGCCTTCTAAAGAAAGCCCATAGTAAGAATAAAAATCCGAGACTGATAAAAGTTTGCTGCATCTTGCCGGCTCACAACCGATGTTGCAGCCTTCTAAAAGGTCGAGGGTTACAATTGCATCAATGTTTAATATTAAGTGTGAATTAATAAATAGATCTCTTTTTGTTAAATTTAAATATGCTTTTGAACTTTGACTATTTTATTTTAAGTTTTTAAATAAGCTATGTATATACGGGAAACCTAAGAGTTTTTGAAACCAAAGGTCCGTGAGTCCCGATACTAGTCTCTGTGGGGTGTCAAAAGCCTGGTCACTTAGCCGCAAGGTTGGGATGTGCCAAGACGAAAGTCGCTACATGGGATGATCTCGCCTTCAAACTCATTATTCTCGGGTGGAACGTGAAACATAGAATTTTGCAAAACGTTGATCCATGGTTGAAATTCAAAATGGCACATTCACCTAAGATATAATAATTGTCGGGAGTGAAAAGTTCACAAGTTGCAAATATGAGTAGTGTTAGCATCTTAATTGATATTTAACGGTGATTTCGTTTTAAGCTTGGATACTCGTGGCGGTCGACTATTTGTCAAAATGGGTTAAAGCGAAAGCGCTCCCCACCAACGACGCCCGAGTTGTTTGCAAATTTCTTAAATCTCTCTTCCCCCAATTCGGTGCCCCTCATGCTATCATAAGTGATCGTGGAACCCATTTTTGCAATGACCAGTTTGCAAAGGTCAAGCTTAAATACGGAGTTACTCACCATCTCTCCACCGCGTATCACCCACAAACAAGTGGGCAAGTTGAGGTATCCAATCGTGGCTTGAAACAAATTCTTAAAAGGACCGTGGGCGAGAACCATGCATCTTGGTCGGATAAACTAGATGATGCACTTTGGGCCTTTCGTACCGCTTACAAAACACCCATCGGGTGTACCCCATACAAGCTCGTGTACGGAAAGGCATGTCATCTACCGATCGAGCTCGAGCACAAAGCCTACTAGGCCTTGAAGCATGCAAACTTTGACCTTGAGACCGCGAGCGATCACCATAAAGTTCAACTTAATGAACTAAATGAACTTCGTGATTATGCCTATGAGAACTCTTTAATCTATAAAGAGAAAACAAAGAGGATTCATGACTCAAAGATCAAAAATCGCGTTTTTAACGTCGATGATCAAGTCCTCCTCTTTAACTCTTGATTGAAGATGTTCTCGGGCAAGTTGAAATCCCGTTGGTCTGGACCGTTCACCATTGCCCATGTCTTTCCATATGGCACCATTGAGTTATCCCAAAACTCCGAGCTAAATTTCAAGGTGAACAGTCATAGAATTAAGCACTACTTTGGAGGAGACATACCACAAATGGTTGTCCCGAATCTCCAAACCTTCCCCAAGGACAAATGAATTCGGGGATTGGGTCAAGCTTAGTGACCCTAAACAAGCGCTTCATGGGAGGCACCCCATGCTTATCTGTAGTTATCTTATGTAGTAATGAATGAGTGTTTTTTTGTTGTGAGGAGGCTTGCCTCTTTCCATTCTTGATTGCTTGTGTTTTTGTGATTGTCCAGGATTGTCCTGGATTTTTGAAGCGTCTCGTGCTCGTGGTTTTGTCCTTCGATCACAAGAGCTTCAAATCCTCAGCTTCATTTGGGAAATCCAATATCCTAATCTAATCGACTAACGTTTATCTTTAAGCATACTTAATAAACGGCTTAGGATTTTCAAACTCATTATTCTCGGGTAGAACGTGAAGCATAGAAATTTTGCAAAACGTTGATCCATGGTTGAAATTCAAAATAGCACATTCACCTAAGATATAATAATTATCGGGAGTGAAAAGTTCACAAGTTGCAAATATGAGTAGTGTTAGCATCTTAACTGATATTTAACTGTGATTTCGTTTTAAGCTTGGTTTGGATAAGTGAAAAGTCGCGAACGATGAATTTATCCTTTTTTTGGGGCATTTTCGGATCGAAATGCATCTTGTTCTATGATCTCTAACGGTTATGAAAATAATGAAAGTCAAATTAGTTAGTTGCTAATATATAAAAAAATGAGAAAATAGGAAAAATACAAATATATTAGTGGTAATAAGTGTATATCTTTTAAAATGGTAAAAATGGGGCTTCTCTAAACTCTTGATTCTTTAAATTCCCCTTGACGAACACTTAGCTACTTTTCGAGGTAATTAGTCGAGGGGGATCGAGATTCTTAATTTTCTAAGTGCTTACTTATAGCATTGCATGAGGACACGCAATAGTTTAGTATGGGGGATTTTGGTATGCGTTTAATTACACATACCTTTGACCACTAAAACCGGACTTAAATGACTAAAAACGTACCAAAAATACATTGTATTTGTATGTTTTGCATTTGTATTGTGCAGGAAATGGATATCCAAGAAAAGGACAAAAATCGAAGCCAAAACGACAAAACCAAGCACAAGAACGGAAAGAACATGAAAGAAAAGTCAAGTCAAAGCCAAAAGTCAACAAAAAGTCAAAGTCAACCCCGGGAAGTGGATTTGGAAAGAGCATCAAAAATCAAAAACCTAAACTGCCAAATGTGGGCCCACCCGTACCCAACTGGTGGGCCCGAGACAGCCCACTTATATCTTATAACCCTTAAACCATAAATAAAAGCCCAAGACTTTTTTTATCTATACCCGGCCCAACAACACTAGCCCATTACCACCCCTTATAACCTCGTTATCCCTTACCCTCTTTTAAACTTGACCCCGTTAGTCCCTAAAAGGACTAACGGTGCAAACTAATATAAAACTCCAAGGACCAAAGTTGCACACATTAAGGATTGTCTTTGCAACACACTTATACACTTTCAGGGGCTATTCTTGCCATTTCCCAAACTTTAAAAGGGGAGCGGGAACACTGTACATCTTCTCCAGTTACCTTGTCTCCACTACCCGCCAAATTCACCCCAACACTAGTCCCCTTTCTTCTCCACTTTGTCTACACACCCCACACCTTATCCCACCAATTGCCACCTTGGCAATATCCAATCATCCCATTCGTTCAAGGAAAATGACAAGAAATCAATGGCTTTGATTATACAACTTGGACACTACTCAAAATGGAGGGCTACGATTGATTTGAGACCTCTCTAACACAAGAAACACATGCTTGAGCCCTCTCAGCAAAGAAGCACAAGACCTAGATCCTTCATTCGATTAGTCTAAATAGGCTCATTTGTAAGCCTTTAGGCATGTAGTCTTTTTACCTAGTAATTTTTTAGCTTATTTTAGTCTTAAATTAGCTTAATGTACTTTTGTTTTTCCTTGTAATATTTTAAATCAATGAAATTTGAAGTTTGGTTCTAAATCTATCTTAAAGTTTTTAGCTCAATTTATGTTTTAAAAGCTCTTTATAAGCTCTCTCATAAGCTCACATAACCTGTTTTAAATCTTACTTAAGCTTCTGACTTAAGCACTATAAGTTTTTCAATAACTTATAGTGCCTAAGAACCACTTTTTTAATTTAAAAAAAGAAAAAAAAATCACTCAAAAAGCTCTTGGATGATAAGCTTGAAATGGAAGGGCTTATGTTATTTACTGGCTTGTATAAACAAGCCAGAGCTTGTTGATAAGCTCTATTGAGCATTTGTGTCCTTGTTTAAGCAAAGGACAAAGGTACACCCTTTTTTTCATTTTTAGCTTATTTTCATTTTTAGCTTATCATTTGCTTAGTACTGCTTATTATCTGCTTATATAGGCTTATTAATGATGTTTTATGCTTATTTAGCTTAGATTGTAGTTTAAATATTAAGTGTGCAAGTGTTTGATATAAACTGTCTTAAATAGCTTATAAACTTGCATAATCTGTTTCAGCTTATTTGAGTGCTTATTTGTTATTAAGATTTGCTTAATATTGCTTGTTTTACTTATTTAACATCTGGTCTTTTGAATGTGTGCTTTAAATAAGCATTAATCTCTTTAAAAAAGCTAAAACAGTTTTTAAAGGGGTGTTTGGTTTAACCTGTTTTATGGGTCAAAATGGGTCAAAATTGCATCTTTACTCTTGGGTCAGTTTAGCTTAGCTTAAATTAGTCCAAAGATTTAGTTTGTTTAAGTTTTTAAGTGTTAAATCTCAATTTTAAGGTTTTAAGAGTTATTGGTTTGAAACTGTTAGGTTATAGCTTATTTTAGTTGCTTATTTGATTGTGCTTTTGCTTATTGTTGTTTTTGTGTTTATGCATGTGTTAAAACAGGTTATAAACAAAGCTCTATAGCCTGCATTTGTTATTTGTGTTTTACCAAAACTGTCAAAAGTGCTAAGTGTTGAAAAAAATTGAGAAATTGCTTTTTCAAATGCTTATTGTTGCTTATCCTGAATTTCAAAATGCTTTTTGAGTGTTGATTATTGTTCTTTGAGGTCTAAAGTTAATCTGTTTGTAGGTTATATAGTCATAAGGATCTGTTTGTGTGCTTATTTTTAAGCTCAAAAGTGTGGTTTTGTTAAGATTGCAAAAGTTATCAAAAATTTGTCTAAGTGTTGAGTCAGTGTGAGATAGCCTTTTCATGAAGCTTTTTAAGTGCTTATTTGAATTTCAAAATGCTTTTTCTTTGTTGCTTATTGTAGCTTTTTGGCCATTTTTCTTAGTGGTATAAGCCACTAAGCCATAAGGATTCTTTTGCTAGCTTGTTTTTAAGCTAGAAAAGTCCCTCTTGGCCTTTTTGCTTATCAGATTTGGCCAAAAGGCTCATTTGCTTATTTAGGCTTATTAGCTTATTTCTTTTGCTTATTCTAGGTTTAGTTTAGCTTATTAAGTTAGATTAAGCCCACTTTAGCTTATTTCCTTTAGTTTAGAGCTTATTTGCAGTTTAGCTTTAAAAAATTTAAGTGTTATAGCTTTTTAAGATTTTTGTCCTTTTTAGCTTAAACTCTTTGCTTATTTTTGTTTGCTCATGCTTATTAAGTGTATCCTTTTAGTTGTTCTCAACTTTATTGCCCTTCATTAGCTTATTTAGTTTAGATAAAGGTTAACAGTTTAGCCCTTTAGTCATATAAGCCAATCTGTCATCTTTTAAGCTTATTTTTGAGCTTATTTGTGATTTCTAAAAAAAGTGTTTTCATTAAAGTACTTATTTTTCAGCCCTAAAAAAGTTGTAAAAAAATGGAATTTGCAAAAACATTTGGGAGTAGCGGAAGCCTGGGTAAGCAAGGCTCGAACCTGGGACCTCAACCCCATAACCAAACGTTTTATACACACACACTCTACCAACACGCCCTTGGGTCTTTTTCGGTATATCTTTGCAAAATCGATCTTTTATAGTCATTTTAGGCCTTTTAGCTTATAAGCCATTTTTGGCTTATTTCACTGCTTATTCGATAAGCTGTTTTCACAAGCTTATTTTTATTAGATCCCTCATTGTTCAAGCTACTTTTGCTATTTTTTTCAGAATTTTTATAAATAATTTTGTATTTTTAAACATTTAATTTCATTAAAATCATTTTTAATTCATAAAAAAGTCAAAAAAATATAACGCTTTTTTAAAAATTTTCTTTTAACATTTAGAACCTAGGAAAATTAGATTTGCTTTCGTAGGGTTAAAATTGCAAAATTTTGTTTTTTAAAGAACGGGATTGAATCCCGTTCATGTTTTTAGTGTTTTTAAGCTTAAATCTTTTCCGTTTTTAGTCTAGTTTTCTTTGTTCTAGCTTTTTAGTTAATTAAGACTTATAAAAACCAAAAAGATTATTTTAGGTCTTAATTTTGATAATTTAGGGTTTTTAAGTCCCGTTTAGGATTCCCGTTTTGCGTTTTTAGTTAAAATTTGTCTTACCTTAAGTGTTTTTAAGTTTTTGCCTTAATTTTCCAGTAGTTTTAGATAACCAAACATAATCTTGTCCCATTCAAGCATCGATTCTCAAAACGAATCTCGACTTTCAATTGCATTCCTCGTTGGGGATAACGACCCGGGAATCATACTTCCGGATTACTATAATTGTGATTTTTTGATTCTCATTATTATATATTTATATATTTACTTATATTTATATATAGTAAAGGGTAACTAATCACGGGTTTTGCCCGTTCGAATAACCAAAACACTAATCTAAATAATTCAAAATTATTAATCAATAATCACTTTTTATTTCCATACTTAATTCACCAAACATACTCACTTAATAAGCATAACACTAATTATCATAACTAAACTAGCATAAACAAACATAATCGATTAAGCTAAATGACCAAAAAGATATATAAGACGAATATGCTTGCTAAGTGACATGAAAAGATCATTAAGTGTGAATTAAAGTTTTTAATGACTAATTACTACCCGTAAAAATATTATTTTCTCACAACGTTGGTTTATTTTGAAAACAATTTCTTATAAAGGTGTTAATTACCAGATTTGATGTTTGATTATTTCTCCGGATTTTACAATTCGAAATAATCAAATAAGAAATCAAAATAATCTGAAAACTATTAATCAATAATCCCTTTTTAAATCCACACTTATTTCACTAATCACAATCACTTAACAAGCATAAATAAACTACTCACTAAGCATACTAATTAAGCTAGCAACAATAAAATAAATAAGCATAAACATATTTAAGCTAATTAATAAACTACTACTACTAATGAGAGAAAAATAAAAGAAAGTAGAACCCGATTAAAGAAAATAGAAACGAATTTAAACCACCTGATCTTATAAATTTAATTAAACACTAAAGATTAAAACTTTATTAGTTTTTATATAACTAATTAGTTAATAAAGTTATGAGCTTTATTCAATAATTAGCTAAATAAAACCTTAAAAAGTTTGAAACTTTAATAGTAAAATAAGCTTATAAGACCCATAAGCTCATCGCCTAAGTGTTGGATCGATTTCATCAACATTAAAACAATCAAAGTTATGATAAACAATATATATTAATAAGCTAGAGATTATTCTAAAGACAATAAGCTAATAAAAATAAAAACTTTAAATCTAAATCCACCCGAAACCTAGGTGTTCAAATCCGAAAAGTGAACGGGAGACATGTATGATTAAGGATTAGATCTAAATAATAAGCTAAAAAGCTACAAACTTTAAGCTAAAAATGATAAAAAGACCAACTTAGAAAATAAGCTAAAAATAATAGATCCAAATCCACCAGTAACTAAGGTGTTTAACTCAGAAAAGTGAACGAGAGACGGGTATATTTAAAGATTGGATTTATAACAATAAGCTAAAATAAAAAAATTATGCAATCAAAATAAGCTAATATAAGCCTACTCGAAAAGCTTTAAACAAACATGAATATAAAATAAGCTTAGATGAAATAAGCTATAAAGAGCTTATTCGAATAAAAGCTTAAGATCTAAAAATAAATAAGCTAACAAGAGCTTATTTGGAAATAAGCTAAAAGGATAAAATAAAAAAATAGAGGATTGGGAGAAGAAAATAAGCATAAATAATACCAACCTTTATAAAAGAAAACATCTTCATTAATAAGCCAAAAGTACAATAAGCTAGATCTAATAAGCTTTAAAAGCTTTTACAAAATAAGCTAAATCTAATTTACTCCTACTCCTAATAGTAATAAGCTAAAAAAATAACAAGAGTTGAAAGGAATGTGAAAAAAAGATGATTAAAATGAGTGATATTGAGGGGTATATATAATTGGAAAAGTTACCTTTTGGCCCCCTCAATATTTACAAGAAATAGCCCTACACTATTCGAACTTGGCAAGATCAGCCCATGAGATATTCTAAGACAATATTTGTTGTCTTCGCCATGTGGCAGATTCTGGTTGGCTGTTGTTGCTGACTGGACGCTGACGTGGCGATGACTGGGCAAATAAAAAAAATATGTCAAGCGTGGGACTCGAACCCGGGTCTTTTAGGCCAACACACAACACGCCTACCATCTGAGCTATGCTCACTTTGTTGTAATAATATGAAACTGGAACGTTATAAGGCTTAATTTCTGGGCACTTTTTTAGGCCTAATCAAAGTACAATCTTAGGGCGGCCGTTCAAGGTGAACCGAACTGAGTCTTATAACGTGGCCAGATCTGTTGGACTCGTTTTTCAATGCTCTTTCCAATGGTGTGCTTGTGGCATTTTTCCGACTTCATTTGAATCTCGATAAATGTGAAAACGTCATCGAAAATCACCGTTTTTGCTTTATTTTCAATCCTTTTTACCTGCAAGACATAATAACACAATACAAACATATTTGCAATATAATTTAACATATTAATGGTTATTAGTCCATTTTGTAGTGTTTTTCGGGGTTATAATGATGTGTGTTTTAGCACACATCAGTCTCGATCCAAAATCTCGAAGCTAAATTTGACAGATTTGCTGACAAGCAATCCGCTCGATCTTCTGGATCTCTTCTAGTAATACTCAACCTAACCCAAAAGGTAGCTCATCTAAACCTTATCAACTACCGCAAGCTCGAAATGAGCAGGTAAATGTCGTATTTATGTAGAGTGGTAAATTCTATGACCCACCAATCAACCCAAATGATCAACCTAATGATTTCAAAACTCCTGTCATCTTCTATAGTGATGATGAAGATAAAGAACCTACACCTCAACACAAACCTAAAGATCCAAAACCAGTCAAAGAAACTCTAACACCTAAACCATATAAACCAAATATTCCATATCCTTAACACCTCAAAAAAGAGAAAATAGAAGCACACTATGGAAAATTCCTCAACATGATTTGAGCCATTCAAATCAATGTTCCTCTTGTTGATGTTTTAGCAGGAATGCCAAACTATGGCAAATTTCTTAAAGAACTCGTTAGCAATAAGCACAAGCTCGAACAAATTTCAGCCGCTTTCCTTAGCGATGAAAGTTCTGCTTTAATCCAAAACAAACTTCCACCAAAACTTAGAGACCCTGGAAGTTTCCTCATTCCATGTAACTTCAACAAACCTTTCTCATGTGATGCTTTAGCCGATCTTGGTGCTAGCATTAATCTTATGTCATATTCTCTATATGTAAAATTATCTCTCAAAACTCTCAAACCCACTAAAATAAGCATAAGATTAGCCGACAGATCCTTCCAATACCCTGTTAGAATAGCTGAAAATATGCTCATTAAAGTTGGCAAATTCACCTTTCCTGTAGATTTCGTTATTCTCGAAATAGAATAAGACAATAAAGTTCCTCTAATATTAGGGAGACCTTTCCTCCATACTTCCGATGCAGTAATTCAAGATTTCGATGCTCTTCTCGATGAAGGTAGTAAAATCCTTCATTTCATCGAAGGAACCATCCTTGAAGAAAAACTCTTTGCTGAATTTGATGAAATTCATTGCTATGACCGCTGAAGAAAATTCTGAATTCGAATCTGACATCGAAGAACCGTCATTTAAAAAATCACCTTTAACACCGATTATAAGATCAAGACATCTCTTGAAGAACCTCCTACAGATCTTGAACTCAAACCTCTTCCTGATAACTTGGAATATGCATTCTTGGAAGAACCTTCTTTTCTTCCTGTAATCATATCATCTTAGCTTTCTAAAAAAACAAAAACAAACTCGTTTCCCTCCTTAAGAACCACAAACAAGCCTTTGCTTGTAAAACAACAAACATTCTTGGAATTTGTCCGTCTTTTTGTTAACATAAAATTCTACTTCTGGAAGACAAAAAGCCAGTAGTTCAAAAAAAGATGATTAAACCCGAATATGAAAGAAGTTGTTAAAAAAGAAATCGTTAAACTTCTTGACACCGGTATCATTTATCCATCGCCGATAGCCTTTGGGTAAGTCCCATCCACTATGTACCCAAAAAGGTGGTATCACAGTTGTTACCAACAAAAAAGATGAACTTGTCCCTACAAGAACTATTACAGGTTGGCGAGTATGCATCGAATAACGTAAACTCAATGAAGCAACCGCAAAGGACCATTTTCCTTTGCCATCATGGATCAAATGTTAGAAAGACTCGAAGGAAACAAATACTTCTATTTCCTCAATGGTTTTTCTAGATATTTTCAAATACCAATTGATCTTATGGATTAAGAAAAAATAACATTCACTTGTCCCTTCGGAACATATGCTTAGAGGCGAATGCCTTTCGGTTGATGTAATGCTCCCACTACTTTCGAAAGGTGCATGTTAGCTATCTTTCATGATATGATTAAAGAATTCATCGAAGTATTCATGGACGATTTCTCCGTCTTTGGAAATTCTTTCGATAATTGCCTAAATAACCTCGATAAAATGCTCCAATGTTGTAAGGATGCAAATCTTGTCCTTAACTGGGAAAAATGTCACTTTATGGTTAAAAAGAGAAGAGTGCTTGGACACAAAGTGTCCGGTGCAGGCCTTAAAGTTGACAAAGCCAAAATTGACATAATCTCTAAACTTTCACCCCCTAATAATGTCAAAGGCATTAGAAGTTTTCTAGGACATGCCGGTTTCTATCGACGTTTCATTAAAGACTTCTCAAAAATTGCTCGTCCTCTAACTAAGTTACTTGAAAAAGATACTCCACTCGAATTCGATAACGAATGTCACAAAGCATTCAATTCATTAAAAGAAAAACTCACATGTACTCATGTGATCGTGAGCCCAAACTAGAATCTTCCATTTGAGCTTATGTGTGATGCAAGAAATTTCGCAATTGGAGCAGTCTTAGGTTAAAAAGATGGAAAACACTTTCACCCCATCTATTTTGCAAGCAAAACCTTTAATGCAGCTCAAAAAAAATATACGGTTACTAAAAAGGAACTGATGGCTGTAGTTTTCGCATTTGAAAAAATATGACCCTATCTGATATTATCCAAAACCATTGTTTACACTGATCACTCAGCTTTAAGACACTTATTCAAAAAACAAGATGCTAAGTCACGTCTTATACGTTGGATTCTGCTCTTACAAGAATTCGATAGAGAATTTAAAGATAAGAAATGTATAGAAAACGTTGCCGCCGACCACTTATCTCGGATTGAAAATGATGAGAAGAGTGATGACAGTGATGTCGACGATAACTTTCTTGGGGAAACTCTTATGGAAATAACCATTAATGACACACCATGGTTCTCAGACTTTATAAACTATTTAGTGGGTGAAGTTATACCTAAAGGGATGACATACCAACAAAAGAAAAATTATTCCCCGACCTTAAAAACTACTTTTGGGAAGACCCTTACCTTTTCAAAGTATGTCCAGACGGTATGATTAGACGCTGTGTCTCAGGACCAGAAACTCGTACCATTCTAGATCAATGTCACAACGGACCAACCGGTGGACACCACAGCTAAAAAAAATTATAGACTCGAGCTTTTACTAGCCAACAATCATCAAAGAAGCTCATACTCTTGTTCGCCTTTGCGAAGCATGTCAAAAATAGGGAATATATCCAAACGTGATGAAATGCCCTTAAACAACATTCAAGTATGATAAATGTTTGACATATGGGGTATTGACTTTATGGGACCATTCTCAAAATCATATAGATTCGAATACATCTTAGTCGCTGTAGATTATGTATCCAAATGGGCCGAAGATCAAGCTTTACCAACCAACGATGCCAGGGTTGTTATTTCATTCCTGAAAAACTCTTCTGCCATTTTGGAATGCCCAAAGCTCTCATAAGCGACTGAGGTACTCACTTCTGCAATAAGATAAGGGAAAAAATGAAAAGATATGGAGTTAGCCACCGTTTTTCCACATCCTATCACCCTCAAACGAGTGGTCAAGTTGAAAACACGAACATAGCTCTTAAAAAATCCTTGAAAAAACTATGAAAGACAATCTAGTTATCTGGTCAAGAAAACTTAATGATGCTCTATGGGCCTTTCGAACTGCTTACAAAACACCAACCGAAACAACACCATACAAACTCGTATATGGAAAAAATTGCCATTTAGCCTTTAAAATAGAACACCGAGCATACTGGGCCCTTAAAAATTGTAATCCTGATCTCATCGCTGCTGGTGAGAAAAGAATGTTCTAGTTGCATGAGTTAGACGAATTTCGCCATCAAGCTTTTGAAAACTCACGTCTATACAAGGTAAGAACCAAAGTCTGGCACGACAAAAAACTCAAAATAAGAAAAGAGTTTAAACATGGAAACAAAGTGCTGCTATTTCCACTAGTATAAATCTGGGATTTCGTCACACATGCTATTTTTTAAACGGCCACACAGTCAAATATTTATGTGACTAAATGTACCCCGATAAAATAAACAGCCACACTGAACTCATTTTGTGTACCATTTTAGAATTTCATTGTCATACATTTGAATATTTATGTGACTTGACTTAACTGGTAATTTTTTGTTGATTATTTAGTCACTTATAATTTGGGATGTGTGACAGATACAAATAAGTTTGAAACATTAGTCACAGTATATATATACATATGTGACAAATATATGTCACGTAATTGAACAGTGTGACCAAAATCTATATATGGTCACATGAAGTAATTGTGTATGTGGCTAAATCATATAGTCAAGTTTGTCACACATTATTTAAAAGTGACTGCTAATTTTTTTCTGAATATTTAGCCACATATGAATTTGAAATGTGTGATAACTGAAAAGTAAGTTCGAAGCATTAGTCACGATATACATTTAAAAGTAACAAATATATGTCACACACTTGAATAGTGTGACCAAATGTCATATATGGTCACACTAAACCATAGACATACATGATTAAGTGTAACCAAAATTCGATACATATGGTCACGTAAGTTAAAGTTATCACTAATTTTCTACATGTTCACTTAATTTTGCCCAAAAATGAAGTTTCACTCTCAACTTTTAACAAGCCCGCCTAAAATTTTCCCAAAAATCAAATTATCCCTCCACCCATCTTTAGGTGTTTCAGATCTAACATATCTATAGTTTTTCTCCCCGAACTAATTTTCTTCATCTCTCTCACATCCTCTCTCGCCTCTGTGGTAAACCAAAAAGCATCACTGGTCACCATCCACCAGTCATTGGTCCGGCCGTCGACACCAATTCAAGTTCATTTATCCATAAATTGGTTACTTCATTAGATTATATCTTCAATTAGGTAATTAATTATAAATATTCATGTATGTAGCTTAGTGATTTTGTGATTTTCTGAATTGGGGTTTATGTGTCCCCGAATTTGTACAAGTGGGAACATCAGTTTTGCTAGTGTTGAAGTTCATTACATCCTAATATTTTGGCCATTTTTAGAATAATAGCCCAAATAACATGACTTTTTATTGTTTATATGTATGTGTATTTGTTACAGTGACTATGATGTCATGTTTGTTGTTTGTTGTTTTTGGGTAACTTTAACTAAATAACCTTTTGAACAATGTAAAATTAAAGGACAAAGATTGACAACGAATCACATGTTTGGTTATACTACTGATTTGAAGCACCCTTCTAGCATTTTTGGATGCTGTCCAGGGGGTGTTTGTTTCAGCTTGTGGGCTTATAAGTTACCTCCTATGGATGGATAATTTGAACAGGTTGGGGTGAAACTTTACAAGATGATCTGATCCTTGGGTGTTTGAGAGCAGCGGTTCATCCATCACAACGACAACATATGTGGGGTATATATCTTTATATCCTTTGTTGCGTTTTAAGTAATTATAGATTATGAGATTACCCATTTTGCTAATTATATACCATATAGGAAACTTAATCAGGAAAAGGTTCTCGAACTGCAGGATGGAGTTGTTGATTCACCTGGTCAAGATGGTCGACTTTCAAATGGACATAATTTGGAGGACAAGGAGATAACTGCTCTTTGTTGGGCATCGTCTAATGGGACCGTTCTTGCTGTTGGATACCTAGACGAAGATATTATGTTCTGGAAAACATCAACTACTGCCTCTGGTAAAGGCTGAAAAGCCGGAGCGTCAATTAATAATGTTGTAAGGATGCAGTTGTCATCTGCTAAAAGGAAACTTCCCGTCATTGTATTGCACTGGTTACCAAATAGTAAATCTCAAAATGATTATGATGGCTAACTGTTTGTTTATGGAGGCGGTGAAATAGGCTCCGAGGAAGTATTAACGGTGAGTTCATCAAATTAGTAGAAATGGGTCTTTTGGGGTTGTGTTTTTGCTTAAACAGGTAAATGTTTATGGATTTTGCAGGTTTTGACTCTTGAATGGAGCGCTAGAATGAAGACTTTAAGATGTGTTGGTCGTGCAGAGCTGACTCTTAGTGGCTCCTTCTCTGATATGCGGTTATTACTAAGTACACGAAACAATCATGGTGCTGATTTATTGGTACTCACAAGCCCGGGACACCTGCAATTGTTCAGTCACAATTGTTCAGTCATGATAGGTCCGTGTATATAACTTTAGTTCCATCTCGAAAGAGACGAGTCTTCACATTGTCACGGGAACTAAAAAAGAAAGTAAGTTATTTCCTACGAATAATAATTAGTGTATTTTTTTTCCAAACTTGTGTTATCGAAACTTTTTTCAAGTTTGCATATTTGAGCCCTTTTCAGGTTAGAAACAACCTCAAGGTGAAGGGCCCAAGTGCAGCGCTTGTTTCCAAATTTTTGATTCCCCGGTTCAAGCACTTCATTATGTGGATGATGGAGCGAAATTAGCTGTTTCATGTGAATGTGGTCGTGTAAGTCTTCAGTCTATGCTTTTTCGGATCTAATATGATAACTGAATAACATTTCATGTAAAATTTGCTCTTGGTCAGAAATGCTCTCATTGCAGGTTGCGGTGCTTGATATGGATGCATTCTCGGTTTCATTTGTGTATAATGGCGATCATGTCAAAAGCCCAAAAGGCGCACGACCAAAGGATCTTGACAAACCTGTTAATAAGTTGATGTTTGTATGTACCAAGGATGCAACGTTGTATGTATATGATGGTTATGATTATCGAACGCTCAGCTGTAAACCAGTGCAATTGAAAAAGGACACAACTGCTATATCCATGCATGTTATAGGTAAGTATGACAAGTCTAGGAAAATATATTCATATCTGCATGTTATAGGTAACCAATGTTATGTGTATTCTTTCAGAGGGGAATACTTCCGTAGTTAAGCCGGTGCAACAAAAGGAGTCACCAAAGTTCAATGAAAGACGTTGTAGCAAAAAAGGAACCTCCTACTGAAGTAGATCAGCCAATGATTGAACATCTTTCTCAGCAATGGATTCACTTGTATTATTTTGTTGCAAGGATGCTCTATGCTCATACCCTTTAAAATCTGTGGTTTAGGTATGGCTATAGCAAATAGGTTAGGTACAGAACGTGTATGGGTCAAATGTATCGGGGTTTGACCCATCAGATATTTTTTTGTTTAATAACCAATTTTATAAGATATTGACTTATTTTAGAGGTGGTAAGCTTCTATGTGCACTTTGAGTCGATTTGGATTAATTCTAGAGATTCCTAACTCTAAAACAAAAGAAATGAATTTGTTTTTAATTATGAAGTAAAAGGTCAAATAGTTGGGGCGAACTCTTAAAATGGGTACAAGTAGTCAAAAGTGAATTAGTCATTAATTTATTAAAAGAATAAGTATTGTTTTAAACTTTTAACTGTGAAAGTTTTGTATATTTATTCAAAAATTTGGACAAAAACGTATTGGCAAGTCAAGCCAAGCTAGACTTGATCAGTATTATTTTTTGACCCGTTAGCCAACTCTACGAGTCTGCTTCCATATGAGTTTCTAAGAGGAAATATTGTTGTTGAGCCCACTTGATCGTGTTTTGACAGTCGTACGTGTTCTTGGGATGGCAGAGCTTAAGGTCTCATTGACTAAAGCATACAATGAGGATAACAGAAGGAAGAAAAGCAGAATGGTTGTCATATGATATAAGACAAGATTTACAAGGTTAAATGTTCATCACGGTAATTACAATGTTTATTGGATGTTTATCGCTTTGTTGGTAGGATTATGATGTTGCATGTATTTGAAGTTCTTAATTGCCTACTTTATCTATATGAAAGATAAATCACAACAATATGCTTATTGAGCCGGCAAGTACTTATAGATAGATAATACCAAAACACTTCTTAGAACGAATGACCTATATAATCGTATATTGTGTTTATGTTTTGTGTTTTTACCTAGTTGTTGTGTTTATAATGTTCTGTAAGCAGCAAGTTGTTCACTCCTTTTAGTCAATTAGTAATTTCCATGACTCTAAGTCATTTATTCTTTAGGCTAAGCGTTTATTATTAAAGAAGAAAAAAAAAAAAGACTATTAAGTTTTCTACCGTTTTTTGGGTGTCGTTTTCATAGCATTGTTCTTGGTATATTTGTGCGTTGTTTCTACTATCAAACAAAAGTATTTAAGTGTTCATATGCACACACATACTTTACAGTTTATACTTGTATATATTAATATATGTATTGAATGTAGAGGTGGCAAGGGATGGGGGGTGGTATGGGTACGGGTCATCACGGATCCAAAATAGTCTCTGGTTAGAACATGTCATATGTAGTATGTACCAACCAACACCAAAACTGCCGTGCCAGGCTTTCAGCAGACGAAAAACACTCTTTTGTTTACTTTTGTAGATACCTAACGCCATAGTTAATAGATACATTATTGCGATGGGTAATGTTTTGTATGGCAATATGAATGCATGAATCGCTTGTAGTATGAATAAACGAACTGGTGAAAACAGAAAATAGACCTAGAACTGATGCATTTTGTAAGAATCATCCATCTTAGTCTTGCTTACTTCAATAGTGAATATGCAGAACCAACGGGGAAGTAAATAATTTTTCATTTTATTTCTTGCAAGAGTAAGATGTTTAGCTGGTGAAGTTCAACGGTATAGCTGCTGCCCCAAAGGTACTGTTTGTGAAAATTATTGCTAATTCCTTATTTGGATAGGTTTAATATCCTAAGTAGCGAAAGTTAGTCAATGTAGCTGCTTGTTATTAGTGCGCTTGTCCAAACGAATTGGTACATTAAAAGAAGTCAGTCACTACTGTTTGCGGGAACAAGGAATGATTTGTGC
The DNA here is from genome assembly GCA_026074375.1 of Tanacetum coccineum. Lineage (NCBI taxonomy): Eukaryota > Viridiplantae > Streptophyta > Magnoliopsida > Asterales > Asteraceae > Tanacetum > Tanacetum coccineum. The sequence goes on from BQNB010068918.1 coordinate 24,683, forward strand.
TGGCTAGCGCCATGCCAGTATACTTTATGCTGCTAATGCAAGACTTAATGCTGCCAATAGTAATCTCGTATTCAACACGTTGCTATTGATACGTAACTGCATTGGCGGTTTAAAAGAAGTTAGTGCTGCCAATAATATCCGCACTGGCAGTTCAAAGTATTATATAAATACTATACTTCATACTATTAACTTTTTAACACTGAACTTGCATTAGAACATGAATTTATTTAGGACCGGTTGCATTTTTCTACAACCGATTGACTTGCTTTGCACATAAGGTTTAGTACTGTTGCATTTGCACCTTGACTGCAGTTGCCCCAAGCGAGGAAGTGTACTCATATGGCGTAAGCGCAAATCGCATTGCACTACGAGACAGGCAATAGGTTCAATTACCCACACTATCCTTAGTTTTTCTTGTTTGTACTGACTAAATATTACAAAATGCCCAACACAAACATAGAATTTCACAGATGGCCATTGGAGAATAATAGTCACACAAAATACACATTTACTTTTGATTTTAAAAACATATGATCGTCACACTTATTTAAACACTTTTGGCCCTTCATGGCCACTTTTGGTTAACTTGTATGTACTAAAATAAAAAAAACTAAGCTTTGTGTTACTAAATTATTACAAAAACACCACACAAACTTAAAATTCAATGATGACACATTCAGAGATGACCAATAGTCACATACAAAAAGCACATTCACCACGACTTTAATCGAACATATCTGGTCACACTTTAGTCGCCACTTTTGGTTAACTTTGTAGATTGACTAAATTCCAAAAAAAACCATGCGTGAGTGACTAAATATTACACAAGCCCCACAAACATAAAATATCATGGACATCATTTGATTGAACAATAAACACACAAAACAACACATTCCGTCACTTAAACACACATGGTCAGAATTATTAACACTTTGTATATTTGGCGCTACTTTTGGTTAACTGTATGGACTAAACAAAAAAAAACATGATTTGTGAGACTAAATAACTTACAAAACCACATCAATACTTAAAATACATACACTAACCTTATGAGGATCAATAGTCACACACAATACACCGATCTTCAATTTAAACACTAATATGTCACACTTATTAACCCTTTTGGTCTCACTTTTGCCTAGTTGTATGTGACTAAATGCCCAAAACTAAATATCGCTTTGTGTGGCTAAATATTACAAAAGGCACACCAAACAGAAAAATCAATGGGCCCATATGGATGAACAATAGTCACAACAAAAATACACATTTCTTCACTTTAAACACCATATGGTCACACATATTAACACTTTTGGCCACTCTATGTTTAATTGTATGTGACTAAATATACAAAAAAAAATGCTTTATTGGTTGTACATTGTTTACGGTCACTAATATATACCTATTTAGTCACACAAAAAACGTGGATACAGACATTAAAGCTTTCTTATGTGTGACTAACTCGAATGCGTGACCATAGGTAACCTACGGCCGCGCGACCTTTTGTCACACATGAAACTTTTTGCGTGTGTGACTATATGTATATAGTCACACATTTTTGGTGTGACCAATACCACTTTTTGTACTAGTGTTCATTCTAAATATAAATTCAACAGCTAAAACTCAGATCTTGATGGCTTGGATCGTATGTTGTAAAACACCAATATCCATTCGGATACATTCAACTATATGGAGAAGATGGCAATACGTTCATTGTTAACGGCCATAGACTCAAGCTATACCATGAAGATGATAATGACCCAAGAGAAGAACTTACTCCCTTCTTTCCCAAAGAATGAACCACAGAAGTACGAGTCTAGCTAATGACTCATTTTAAAATTAAGCGCTTCTCGGGAGGCAACCCGTGCTTTAATTTAAGTGTGGAGGAGTCCCTCCTCCTCTGTTTTATTTTCCTAAAAAATATATTTTTTTTAGTGCTTTTGTATGTTTACTCTTATATAGGTAATCTAGCTTAGACCTAGAAAATTATGGCGTTCGCTTAAAAGACAAGCTCTCTCAAGCTATATATCTCTATGCCCTGGGAAGTACCGTTTCCCTTAATTTTCCCTATTTTTCTATGTTTATCAGTTCTCACATTAAGGGCAATGTTCAACTTAAGTGTGGAGGGGAGCCAAATAGGCAAAATTATAATTAAACTTATCCCTCCATGTTTGCCTTATAATTAAGCCAAAATTTTCAATTGATATTTCATAAAATTAAAAATATATGCTTTTCTTTTAAAAAAAATAAAAAATGTATACTCTTAGTAAGGCAAATCCAACCGGATTAACATTATAACTAGCACAAAAACTAGTCCACAAAATTGTGAGAATCAAACCTTAAAAGAATTCAGGTATCCACCTTTGATACCTAAGACAATTTTTACCTTTAGCTTGTTTGAGTTAAGGTTTGAATGCAATTGCAAGTGTCTCATCTGTCGCTGCGGCTGTGTATTCGTAATTTGTCATCTTTTCTGAAGTACGCCGCACTTTACCCAAGTACGCTGCACTTCAGGCCGAGTAAATGAAGGACAGTTAATACCCTAAGTACGACGCACTTCTACATCATGTGCGCCACACTTGATCTCAGCATTAAAGTTCTACGAATTAAAGACCAAAGTATGCCGCACTTCTCAAGGAAGTGTGCCGCACTTTTACCCTCGCCCAGCCTATAAATAGAGAAGAAATTCACACACATCAAGACATCCACAATACATTCCAACACATTTCTATCTCTTAATAATCTTCATAAATCCCTAGAAGTTTAGCACAAATTCCGGCGAAGAACGAAGATCATCATCATAGTATTTACTTGAATAAGATTTTTATGTGAATTTGTACTTGTAAAAGTGAAGTTCAATCCATTTCTCCATCCGAATTTCGTATGATTCTTGTTTCTCTATTCAACTTTGTTATTATGAACACCATAGCCATAAGAGGCTAAACCTCTTATGACTACTCGGTGATGTTAATATAATAATTAAGCCCTTGGTATCATCTCGATCTTATCAATCTTAAGCTTATTTTACAATCCTATCATATCTAATCTTGTTAAACTTGTTCATCAACTTTGATTATATACTATGTTAGGATCATAAAAAGTGTCAATTATGATTCCTAAGTGGTTTTATTTAAAATTAGTGTTTAGACTTTATTTTACTTAGCATAATATAGTTTGGAATAAGGTTTAATATGCTAAATGTTAAAAATAGCATATTTTCCAAAGTGTAGGGACTAATTAGCAAAATTAGGCAAATAAAGGAAGGAAGGAAGCCTCCTTCCTCTCCTATAAATAGCCTTCTAATCCTCATTAGAAGGTGGATGTCTTGTAACTAACTTTCCCTCCCATTTTATCTTTTGTTATGAAAATTTGGAAATTGTGAAATCTTGCATCCCTCTCTCAAATCTCTATATTCTACATCGTTCTATATTGTGTGATTCATGCTAAAACAAGACCTAACAAGTGGTATCATACGCCATTCAGTAGTTTTACGGTTGTACTCATATTTTCGGATGTTCTACTGAGTTTCTACTTAGTTGTAATAGTGTATGTGTTTTTGGTTTTATCAAAGAACGTACTTTTGTCTCTTTTTATCATTCTCGGAAGTGTTACTGAGTTTCATTAGATTCACATTCTTTTCGGTTTTATCGAAAAAGTGTAAATTTGCATCTCATTTTCATTCTCGGTACAAGCTTTATCATTGTAATAGATACATAATTCTCGATTTTATCGAGTTTTACGTTAGGATTATCAAATTTGGAACATTTCATGCTGATTGATTTAAACTTGGTTGTATCGTGTTTGTGTTAAAATTGATATTTTTCACAAGTAACAAGCTAATTTTTGGATCGAAAAGTGATTTACATTTTCGGTTATATCGAAATTGTAGTCATTTTTGAATTTAAACATACAGAAAATATCAATTTTGGTTTTATCGAGATTATAAGTTTCATTTTGAGAATAAATTTAAATTTTGATATTATTACGGTTCCATCGTGATGGTTTAAATCAAATTCTTAGCTATTAAAAAGAATTTTTGACGTTCCGAGTTTGATTTCATAGTTTCCGAGATCGTTACCGAGTTTAGAGTAAGTGTTATCCGAGAAACTGTATCTACCGAGATTAGTATTGTCCGAGATCGTTACCGAGTTTAAAGTATGTGTTAAACGAGAACGGTACCGAGTATTATCATGTTATCTGAGATTAGGTTCGTACCGACTTTCAATAGTTTGATCACAAATTAAACTCTTTATGATCTACAAAGATTCAAGTTTTGAATCATAAGAAATGTCGACGTCTAATGTACATCAACAATCTCTTGCTGATGCCGGTTCTGAGACTAGACCTCCGATGCTTGAGAGAGGTAGCTATATACCATGGGCAAGCCGGTTCAGAAGATACCTCAATCGAAAGAGATAGACTAGAAAGTGGCTTAACAAGGCTATTGATCATGGTCTATATGAGTTTAAAGAATCCACTCCTGTTAATGAAGCACCAAGGATGCAAAAGGAAGAGGATTTAAGTAGAGATGATTTAAAACATTATGAAGCTGAGATTGAAGCAATGAACTTGATCTTAATCTCTATACCAAATGACATCTATAACTCTGTGGATGCTTGCACTCCTACAAAATCCATGTGGGAACGAGTTGAACGTTTGATGCGAGGAACTGTGCAAAATCAAGTTGATAGGGTTACTCAAGTTCCCACCAGTCACCATTAATACAAAGTTCCTCAATTGTCTACAACCTGAATGGTTAAAGTATGTTACTCAAGTTCGTCTTGCAAAATGATTAGCTGAGGATTCCTATGATGATTTGTTTGATTATCTTCAACAATTTAAGAAACTGGTAAATGCATCAAGAGCAAAGAAGTTGGAGAAAACACATGATCCTCTTGCATTGGTAGCACACATGGGTTCCTCTCCAGAACTTCTTCACAGTACTATGTTACACATCCCTCTTCAGTGGTTGATTATGATGATGACTATCAGGGAGATACAGTTCAAAACAATTATGATGATCCGCTCACAACTGCAATGATTTTACTCGCTCGAGCTATTTACTCGAAACTTCTCTACTCTAATAAATAACCGTCTTCGTACCTCTTCCAACACCAGAAATTAAGCTATTGTTGAAGGTGACAGAGTAAATATTCAAAGCAAAAATTCTGGGAATGATGGCAGAAATACAAGACGGACATATGTTCAAGAGGAAGTATCTGAGAATACCAATGTTCAGAATGATGCTGGAATCATACAAAGAAATCTACGAATTGCGTCTACAGGAACAGTTGCAAATGTTCAATGATACAACTACAGTGAGAAAGGTCACTATGCTCGTAATTGTCTAAAGCCAAGAGTCAAGGATTCAAAGTACTTCATGGAACAGATGCTGCTAGCAAAACAGGATGAAGTAGGATTTATTCTTACTGATGAACAAAATGATTTTTTCTTTTCTGATGCTTCTTGGATGGAAGAAATTAAGGAATTGAGTGAAAATATATGCTTGATGGTCATAATTCAACCGGCTAACATCGATTCTGAGGCTAGGCCAAGCTATAATTCTGCATTTCTTAGTGAGGTCCAAACACCATCCACTAGTTATGTGAATCCATTATTTGATAAAGATGATCAAGAGCAACATTATCTGACACAACCTAAAATATTAACAACACAATTTGATACGACCTTGTTAGGGGTTGTATCAGGATAAGGCACCACTTCAAGCATGTGTTGGCTCCATCAGAAAATAGAAGAGAAGAACTAGAGAATTATTGATCTTTAACTTTTATTGATTGAATAATGAAGAATGATTCGGTATATATACCGAATAAAAGACATGGCTTAGATCATAAGCCAACTACAAGATAAACATTAACTTGACACTTTCCTAACATAAGTTATTGACTTTCCTAATACGACTCAACACATATCCTAAACATAAATAACTATGATAGTTATCCAAACCATGGGCGTATCATTCCCCACTCCTTCACAACCACCTTGTCCTCAAGGTGATGTCTCAAATATATCTTGATTCCGGGATCCCATATTCTTCCTTGAATAAACATGAATTCTTTCCAATGGTTCTTCGCATAAGGCTGATAAAAAACTAAACGAGATGTTAGCCAGGGTGGTAGCCAAGCATCATAAACCTTTGTCAGTTTTCTAATCTTTCTGGTCGCTTCGGACTTAGCCTTCTTAAATTCCTCATCATCAATTTTACAGCACACTTGGTTACTTCTTGAAGATCATAAAGCGTCGAGTTTAGATCAATCATCATCTTCTTCAAATCCTTGGTTTCTAAAGCCCCCCTAATGTTGTTCTTTAACTGTAACTCCATTGGAAGTTTCTCCACCTGCTTCTCCAACTCATGAACTAATGTATGATCTTTTTTATCTCTTCATTAGCATCTACGGACCCTTTTGCCTCAAGTGAAGCTACTTCACTTTGTAATGACGTAAGGGTATCTACTGTCTCTTTAATGGTCTCCTCTTTCTTTGTAGTTGCCTTCTCTTTATGCACAGTTGCCTCAACACAAGCATCTGTTTCTTCCACCTTATTTGACTTATGAAAAGTTGTTTCCTCAAGATGTTGAACCTGTACCAAGTTGTTTGGCTTGGCGATGATTGTGGTGGACCAATTATCCTCTAAACGGGCCACCATCATACGAGCCAACAAAAACACATAGCCCAAGGTAAGAGGTTTTGATGCTAACAATTCCCGCTATAAGTGCAGTTTAAGCCCAGAAATATAGAAAGAGATGAGCAAAGAGTCCGGTATACCCGTAACCCTATTCATCAGCTTTTCAATTCTCGTTGGTAATCCTCGACCGTCCCTAGTTGCAACAGCTTCGACAAAGCCCCTTATGGGTCTTCATATTTTGACGGCCCAAAATGGTTTTTAACACTTTCCACAAACCTATCCCAAGTGGTAATCAAACCATTCCGTGACATCCACCGAAACCACTCTGCCATCATGCCTTCCAAATTAAAACCCACAATCCATAAACGCTAATCAGCGGGTGTGTTAAGCAATGAAAACTACTCTATAATGGCAAAGATCCATCTCTTAGGATCGTCCCTTAAAAACTTTAGAACATCCATGAGTGCAATGAAAATTTTTTTTTTTTTTTGATGAATAGTACCCGATGAACAGTACCGTGAATAGCACCCGATGAACAGTTTTTTTATCTTTATCTCGAAACCCTCTCAACGAGAGCTCTTAATGAAAGCACCAGTTGATACGACCCTGTTAGGGGTTGTATCGGGATAGGGCACCACTTCAAGCGTGTGCTGGCTCCGTCAGAAAATAAAAGAGAAGAACTAGAGAATTATTGATCTTTAACTTTGATTGATTGAATAATGAAGAATGATTCAGTATATATAACGAATAAAAGACATGGCTTGGATCATAAGCCAACTACAAGATAAACATTGACTTGACACTTTCCTAACACAAGTTATTGACTTTCCTAATACGACTCAACACATATCCTAAACATAAATAACTATGATAGTTATCCAAACCGTGGGCGTATCATTCCCCACTCCTTCACAACCACCTTGTCCTCAAGGTGATGTCTAAAATATATCTTGATTTCGGGATCCCATATCCTAATCCTACCGCAGTCCCGTCTTTCACTCCCGTAGTTCTCATGCCTTCCGCTACCACAACCAACACCTTTTTTCCCCTTCCGCCTACCACTACCTTGGACATAACACAACATCATTCTTCCGCCTTCCGCTACCCATGCCGTAACAGCATGTTTGTATTATTGTTGCTGTAATTAGTTAATTTTGGACTGAGGAAATTTCATTTTGATTCTGGGTGATATCAGTATTAAGTGCTTCTCTAAGGAGCATCTTTTATTGATCAAACACTAGGGATTAGTTTAGTTGGACAAGAGTACACAACATTCTTGTCAGCATGATTCAGCCCGTAGTTATATTATAGCTTTCATGACTTGGTGAGGCACATGATTGGTATGATAGTGATTCAGGTTTAGTGCTGAGATTGGGATGTGCTATCCCTCGATTATCCCTTTTACTGGTTTTGTTTGACTTCTGATGAAATATTACTTGCTTACCTTTGTGTGCCGAGTGGAAGTCTTGGCAGGTCACTCAAGATGCGACGTTCTACTTTAGATGTCAATCTTAACTTTTTGCCACACATTTTCGGCACCTCTGTGAAAAAAATTAGTGATTATGTAGTTTGATATCTACACTATAAAGTATTGAATGCAGTGTGATCTGTTTGAGGTTCATCACGTCAGGAGTCAAGCCTCCTAACAAATTTGTCCATTGTTTTATATCAATCTTCAACAGTTTCCTCATCTTCTGCTACATTAGTTAAACGTTGCCATACATTTTCGGCACCTCTATGACATTGCTAATCAATTCTCGGCATGTGTTCACACTGAACGTACCTTCTTTATTGGTGTCCGTATTTGGGCCTAAAATATAGTGACTGAGTTAAAAAAGCAAAACTTCGGCCTGCTAATCAAATGTTAAAAAAGCAAAACTTCGGCCTAAAATATAATGACAATTGAAAATTTATAACTTTAGTCCAAACAACAGTCGATAACTTTAGTCCACCCATTTCTTAACGAATCCATAACAGAAGAATACTGTACTACTAAGAATCTTAATATTGTTTCATAAGCAAAATGTAAAAACACGCCCTTATTATACACTTATATTTCATAATCTTTCGAGTCAATTTTGCCCCCTGTAGAAAAAAATTCCCAGCCACGGCACTGGTCTTTGCGGGCAGCATGAAAGAAAACTCCTGCAGTTATCGCCTTTCATATCTTTGTAAAGTTCTTCCCAGCAATATCCTATTTGTACATGATTAGCAAGAGCAAATCAGCAACATGAACCAGAAAGACAGGCTATTGATCATAATAACTTAATAAGGGGAATTCACATAATCACACTTTAGAAAACGGTAGTTGGCAAATGACGGATTGGTTAACAGGTAATGACTCAAAATCATTT